>JBBPBX010018108.1:28340-40200 GCA_038048925.1 Garcialebias charrua
AACAGCAGGTTGTCCCCACTGATGACTCAGCTGGACCAGGGAGAGTAACTGGAGTAGACGGAGTTAGTGTTTTTAAGATTAAACAATATTAGGTGCCTGAGGGTATAGTGCTAACCACCATTGAGAATTCTTGAGAACTAGGCTTTTACATGTGCAAACTGAGCACGTCCAAAACAATCATCATCAACAACAGCAATCAAATTTTAGTCTCAACATGCAGCCTATTTAAATCGTGAAATGCTTTCATTTTGAACTTTTATCATTTTTTTCTTCGATTTAAAAAGAAGGATTGCAATTTTTTTTAATAAACTTATTTTATTTACCATTTGAACAAACATTTATTAAACATCTCAAACAGTCTGAATTCATAACTGATCAAAAACACATCTCTTGCTACATACCCGTCTGAGTTACACTTCAGATATAGCTCGTCATACATTTCATTGTCAACAATTTATTTTAAAAAGATCATAAAGAACAAAAACAAAATCTGTACACCAGAAGTGTCAAGTTCAGTTACACAAGGGGCCTATCTTGGCTAAATCTCTGTATTTGTTGAGAAAAGATTTAAACTGAACTTGGATTTCAGATGTAATAAGTCTAATTATTGTTTATTTTAAAATAAAGGTGAATACTGTATATTAATTAAAAGTCACATTAAAAAAGACACTATTATTTTCCTAACTGATAAACTTATATAAATTAGTTTTCACCTTTACAGGAATGCTGTGGTGCTTTCAGTCCATTTTTTTATTTTTATTTTTTTAAGGAACCACTCATTTCTGCACAAATCAAAGATGCTTGAAATATATTGCCACGAGAAGTCTGCACAAAGTCCTATCAGTTTTTTAAGTATATATATATAACTTAATATATAACTTAAATAATATAACTTTATGCTTATGTTCATTAAATGTTTAGTGTTTTAGTGTTGGTGTAAATTTTCATACTTTTATATACTATGCAAAAACTCAGGAGAGTGTTACCACTTTTACTATTTTATGCTTATGTTTATTAAATGTTTCAGTGTTTAAATGGTTACTGTTGCACCGAGGGACTGAGAGAAATGCAATTTCAATCCTGTGTATGTCCTGTACATATTGCGGTTCTGACAATAAAGTTGACTTTGATAAGCAAAATGACCAGCAATTCATTGAAACGTTGTAAACAACACTGCCTAACGCCACAAAGGGGCAGCATTGCGTTGATAATGAATAATAAGTGAACTGAATACTAAATATTTTTAAAACTTGTCAGGAGCATCCTCCTGTTGGAGGCTGTGTCCCACCTCTGGGCTGAAGCCCTTTGGTCTGATCATCATCCTGACTGATTTAAAAGACTGTCTCTTATTTGTGGGGTAATACTCCTTTGATATGTTATGCCACGTGCCCCAGAAAATCCCATCCCGGACTCCTTTGTAGTTCCCAATATAATACTTCCCATTCAGGTTTGCGGCCATGCAGGAATTGAACCACCAGCCCGAGCCGTAATAGGCCCCGCAGTTCCCTGACGGGTACCGGTCGTGGTCCCGGTCGGGGGTGGTGAACGCCCGGTTGTTGTGGTCGTAGCTTTTGCTGAAGCGCAGAGCATCCCCTGCGGTCCCGGAGTACGCGCCCACCGTCAGCCGGTAGCGCTGCCGCTCACCTGCCACCCTGAACTGCTCGTACTGCGCATGCTCCGCCACGCCGTCGAAGTCCTCCAGCTCCACCCGCAGCGCCATGTCCCTGTCGCGGGTCAGCAGGTGGATCATCCTGTTGCCCAGCCAGAACTCTCCTCCGTCCAGCTCCCCGAAGCCGGACTGGTACTCCGCCCAGGTGCGGTTGAAGCTCACGCTGCCGTCCTGCCGGCGCTGCACGAGCGTCCAACCTCCGCCGGCCCGCTCCATGTCACAGAACACCTGGAAGCTGCTGCTGCGGAGGTCAGGGGTCACCAGGTGGAGCCCGCTTCTTGTGTCGCCTCTGAGCAGGTGGTCCGAACAGTCTCTCATCACTGCCAAATCAAATAAAAACAAATAAAGAACCGGAAACACTAAAACAATGTGGTGGAAATGTGTCATCACACACGTTTTTAACAACTTTTCGGGTGGATTTAGGCCCACCGATCAAATAACTTAAAGGAGCTGTATGTAACTTTTCTAACAATATATTTTTAACATATTTCTTTACTCTGTCACTACCTCCTGACATACTGATTTTAGACAAGTAATCTCTGAAAAAAACTATAGTCCCCTTGCTTCTCTATCAGCATTTATAAAAACACTAAAAACACAGAGTGACCCGCCGTTAACCAGCCAATAAAAACAGAGTTTGAATTTGAATTTCAGCAGAGCAAGGTGGAGCAGAGCCATATATGGCTCTGAGGGGGAGGAACCAGAAACGTGTCTCTGTTCAAAATTTTCCTAAGTTCCAGCGTGTTCCAGAAATTACATACTGAACCTTTAACTTTACAATTACAAACATTTTAGTTAAACTTTTTATGTTTTATTTAAGATAAAATCATTTTAAGCTGTCATGCTCTGTCAGGATTAGTTCACTGTTTTTAAACTTTTTATGCCTGTTAGCAAAATATCTCATGAACAACTGGACACATTTTTGACGAGACCTAGAGAAATGAATAATTTCTACAACCTTTTGGAGTCAACTTTGTCTGTTAGCAAAATATCTCATGAACCACTGGATGGATTTTAATGAGTCTTCCAGAAATGTATTACAGATTACTTAAGTAATTGCTGGATGCTACAAAAATAAAGACGGCCACCACAGTAAATCTATATTATCCATCACAAAAATAGCTATAACTCAGTCAAACTTTTATGAAATCTGAGCTAAAATTTGGTGTGGTGGTGGCTGAGAGTTATTCACAACACGTACTCTGAGCATGCCATCTTGCGATATCACACGTTGCTTTCAAGGTTTGACCACAATGGCTTCAACTCCATGATTTGTCAACATAAAATGATCTGTTTGAAACTCACATGAAAGGCAGCGGGCGATATGCATTCCTTCAAGGAGTGGCCTTCAGCTCACTCGTCGTATTTGAAGTCACTATAAGATGCAGCAAGTCATTGAGCTGCTGCCATCAGAAAGATGTCCTGAAGCTGTTGGTGCATGCTTGTTGTGGTTTTAACTTCAACACCATCACTTTTAGATCCACAGATGCAGATTCCTCCTTTGACTTAAGAGTCGGGACTTATTCCACCAAGATGATCTCAGACCACATTATTATGTTCTAATTATTTATCTGAAGATCAGAGGGGTTTATTGTGTGGTCACCATACTTGAAATGCTTTCATTTGATTCTTTTT
The DNA here is from genome assembly GCA_038048925.1 of Garcialebias charrua. NCBI lineage: Eukaryota > Metazoa > Chordata > Actinopteri > Cyprinodontiformes > Rivulidae > Garcialebias > Garcialebias charrua. Next base: position 31,645 of record JBBPBX010018108.1, read on the forward strand.
CTTTTTCTTTTTTTATTGAGTCATAAACACTCAAACACAGGTTTCCAACATCCTTCTCTCAGCCTGATCATTCTGACGTCTCCTATAAAGATAATTTGAGAATTTGTTCTCACTCTGAAGCTGCTTGACTTTGTTTTTGTTTGAGCTCGGGTTAATTTATTTTCCCTGGTTTGTATAAAAACCATTTTTGTGTGAATGTTTATGAAGCATTCACACTATTGTCATCCATTTTTCTTCAGCATGATTCTCGTCCTGCAGTTTTCAAGCTATTTCAACTACCGGTAATCATTTATCAAAACGTTCGGCTCTTTCAGGACAATCCTGCTGTGATTTTTGGTATTGGTGCAACTTTATCTTTTTGAAATATTTAGCTTTTTTTTGCCACTTTTTTTCTCATATGAATTGAGCTTATTTTACATCCTTCAAATCTTTAGATCTGTTTACAACCTTTCACCACTCCTTTCACATTTTGTCCTGGTTCAGCTTCTTTGTGCAAATGTAAACTTTTTTCAGCTACTTTCAGCTGTTTTTTCAGCTGTTTTGTACTCGTTTCACCATTACAGTATTCTGCTAGCTACATTTTTGTGCTTCTTCTAACTTCTTTCTGCAAATTTCAGCTTGTCATCCTCCTTTCAGCTTATTTCTGCAAGTTTTAGCTTTTTCTGCTATTTCAGCTACTATTTAGCTGTTTTATGCTAATTTTAGCCTTTTCAGCTAATTTTAAATTCTTTGCTCTAATTTAAAAAAATTCCTGACTAATTCAGTGAAAATGTGCTCTCCAGTTTCCTTCTGGTAATTTTAGCTTCTTTCTGCTTTTATAGCTACTGCTTAGTTTTTTTTTTTTCTAATTTAAACTTTTTTCAGGTAATTTCCAGTTTTTGTGCTAATTTTGTTGTATTTCGGTACAATGACAATAAAGCTTATTCTGATTCGGATTCTGATTCTTTCAGCCTAATTTGCAATCATGGTTTTTTTTTCCTGCTTTCTTCTGCTAATTCTTCTGCTAACTGTTGAAGTTTTATGATTTAGTTGATTATAATATTTTGTTAGTTTTGTATAAAGCACAAAATAATGCACTTCCTTCAAATATTCAGAAGTATTTTGTTAGAAGAACAAGTTACAATCTCAAGGGGACAAATGTATTTGTGAAGCCACACTTTAGGACTAGTTCGAGGGGAAGATCTCCCATAAGGAATTGGGTTATGGAACAGAGTCAGATATTAAAGTGGTTCAATCAATTCAAAAGAATGATTAAGTTTAAACGGTTAAAAACATATATTTAAATGAGTTGAATTTAGAAATTTTAAGAGATACAGGAGGTAAAAATTAAGTTGTTCATTATTTTGGAAGTCAAATGTGTTGGTTGTATGAATTGTTTATTGGAGAGTAAGGGGCAAATAAAATAAGATTTTTTTCTTCTTCTGCCGCCTTTCATTTTATATATGTCTTGTCTTTTCTTTTATCGTATTGTATGTATTATTGTTATATATTTTAATTAGAAAATGAATAAATAAATAAAATAAAATAAAAATTAAGCTTTTTCTACATTTTCAGCTAACTTTTTAGCATTTTAGCTAGTTTCAGCTGTTTTCAGAAGAAAATGGTGATAATTCCTGCCACTTTCAGCCTTATTAACTCTTTCTATTAATTTCAGCTTATTTCTGCTAGTTTCAGTTATTTAAGCTACTATTTTGCTGTTTTACGCTATTTTAAACTTTTTAAGCAAATTCCTCTCATTTCTTTTAGCTAATTTCCACTTCCTTCTTATGATTTTGCAATTTCTCTAGTTTCTTTAGATTCTTGTGCAGAAACAATGTTTTACAAAAGAAGATGAATCAGTGTGAGTTTAGGTGTGGTAGTTCTAGTGTAACGTGCAGAAACGTGTAAATCTCTTGCCTTTCGTTTGGACTGATGTTGGCCGTTTGGTGTCAGGCCCGCTGCCTCTCTGGGACCCCTCGACGTTTGAAACTCTCCTGTTGGGGTTCAGGCTGTTGTCAACAAAGGCAGCCACCTGGTTGATTTTCACTCTCAGCTCTCGTGCGCTGGGGGTGGTCGGCTCTTCGGCCGAAGGCTCAAAGCCAGAAGTGGTCCGGGTCGTCGAGCTAAGGTCAGGGCTGGGTGTGGAAGTCGTTTCCAAACTGGGGGACAGGATCGGGTTTGCAGGTGCAGTTTCCTCCCTGTTGTAATGGATCTTGTCGTGTGCACTGAAGTCAGCTTTTGGAACCGGACTCGTCTGTGTGGATCCTGGACTGGTGCTTGTGATAACACGATGGAGCAACCCACGGTGGATTTTGTTTGGTCTTGTTGTCATTGGGATGGATGGTGGCTGACGGGCTGTTTGTGGCCTCAGATCAGACGCAGCCCGGCTGTTTGGACTCAACAGGAAGTCTTCGGTGTGTGTGTGAAGACGAGGGGAGTGTTCCCTGTCCAAACTGTCAGGGCTCTTTGGACCCTGAGAGACGGTTTTCCTCGTGCTTGTGCTGAAGTCGGTCTCTCGTGGGGAATGAGTCACTTCAGGAATCTGTTTAGCAGATCCAGATGTAGATGGCATGTCAGGTTGAGAGTTTGGGTTGTTTTCTGAAGGTGCCCAGCTGATTTTAGGCGGGTCCAGACGGGTTTTGTTGGTTTTTGGACTTAGCTTTGGTTGCACTGGGGGTTTTAGCCTTTGAACGGGTTTTGCTCCGGGTTTAATCAGAGGTCTGGTCCATGGTCTGTGTTGAAATGGAGTCCTTGGTTCTGACGTTCTGTTGGTTTTAGCTGTCAGGTTGTTTTTAGGCTTAAAAGGGTTTTTTAGATCAGGGGTTTGTTCAGGTCTTGGTGTTTTAAGACTTGAGTTAGTTTGGGGTGTGCGCTCAGTGTGAACATTTGTGTTTGGTTTGTTCTTTAAGCCTGTCACAGCCTTTGGGTGTTTTAACTTTTGTTTGGGCTCTGGACCAGGTTTGGGTCTTTTGTTAACATTAGGGACACTGTCAATGGGTTTAATCTTTGGAACGGGGACTTTTTTAGCTTTGTCTGGTGCGTGCGTCTGTCCAGATGTTGAGTCTTTATTGGATTCAGCCTCCTGTAAAGCATTTCTACCAGATTTCTCTGCTGACTCCATTAAAGGCTTCTGTTTAGGTCCTAGAGTAGCCGTTTCACTTTTCTTAGGCTCTTGGTTAGGTTTGGGTTTAATTTTGAAGTCATCCTGGTTGGAGTCAGTTATCTGATTAAGGGTTGCATGAACTTGATCAGAAGTATTTTTCTTTCCAGGTAATGAGTCTTGTTCAGGCTCCTGTGGAGGTTTTTTATCAACAACAGATCCAGTTGAAGGGTTTTGGTCAGGTTTTGGTGTCGTTTCAGTTTTAAGCTCTTGGTTAAGCTTGTGTTTGTGTTTAATGCTGAAGGTTTCTTGGCTGGATTCAGGCTTCTGATCAGAAGTTGCAGTAACTCGACTGGGTGCATTTGTTGGATCGTAGTTTAAATCTTGGTTGGATTCAGGCTCTTGTAAAGGATTTTCAGCAGATTTGTCCTCAGCTAAAGGCTTTCGGTTGGGATTTAGAGCTCCTGTTTTGCTTTTATTGGTATCTTGATCAGGTTTAGATTGGTGTTTGATTTTAGGAATTCCCTCACCAGAGGTTATCGGTTCGGTTGTTTCATTGATTTGGTCAGATGTAAGTTTCTGTCCATATGTTAAATCTTGGTTAGATTCAGGCTCTTGTGCAGCATCGTTATTGACCACGGACTCAGTTGAAGGCTTTCGGTCAGGTTTTGGTAGAGCTGTTTCAGTTTCAGATGTAGGCTCTTCAGTCAGTTCAGGTTTAGTTTTAGGTTTGGTTCTGGACATTTCCGGACTAGATTTCTTAGCATTAACTCGACTGGACGTGGTCTGGCTATACTTTAAATCTTGGTTGGATTCAGGCTCGTGTGCAGAATCTTTAGCAGATTTTTCCTCAGTTAAAGGCTTTTGATTAAGATTTAGTGTCCCTGTTTCACTTTTAGTTTCCGTCTCTTGACGTTCAGGTTGGTGTTCAGTTTGAGGAGTTTCTCGACTGGAAGTATTCTTCTGGTCACTGGTTGCATTAACTTGGTCCAACGTAGTTTCATGTCCAGATGATAAATCTTGGTCAGGCTCTGGCCCTGAGACTGGGTTTTGATCTGATTTGGTCTCAGACTCAGTTGAAGGCTGTTTGTTGTGTTTTGATGCAGCTGTTTCAGTTTTAGACAAAGCCTCTTTAGTTGGTTTAGGTTTAATTTGAGAGATTTCCTGGCTAGATTTCTTCGTTTGATCAAAGTCCGCATTAAATGTAATCTTCTGTCCAGGTATTAAATCCAAGTTGGATTCCTCGAAAGGATTTTCATCCAGTTTTTCTACAGTCTCGGGTAAACGCTTGCTGTTAGGTTTCAGTGTGGCTGTTTCACTTTTATTATTTTCAGGCTGTTGAACTGGTTTGACTTTGGGCTTTCTTTCAGGGATCTCCTGACTGGATTTATTCATTTGATCAAAACTTACATTAACTGCATCCGATGTGATTTTCTGTCCAGGTCTGACGTTTGAATTGGACTCGAGCTCCTGTGATGGATTTTCATCAGATGTTTCCACTGACTCCGTTCGTCGCCGTTGGTTCGGTTTTGCTGTAAAGCTTTCTGTCTGACTTCTTTTAGAATCTGACTGGGGGTTGACATTTCGCTTTGAGTCAAACTTTTCATCAGGTTTGGTTTGGTCTTTTTCGGGCGTTTCTTTTTGGTCGGGCTGGTTAGTCATGAAAGAATGAACCAATCTCGTCTCAGACTTTGACTTTTGATGGATGACGGCAGCTTCGCCCGGAACGTGCTGTTTGCTCATTGAACTCTCTTTGTCTGAGCGGGATGCGTTCACAGTTGGAGGTCTTTGAGATGCAGCTTTCTGGACAGAAGTTGGAGACTTGAGAGCAGAATTTGGTTTTTGAAACGGCAGCTTGTTTTGAGGTGAAGGGTGCGTAAAATTATTTCTCAGATTTCTATTAGTGGCTGAAATCTGAGGTGGGGTCTTTCGAATAAATTTAGAATTGTGTATATTTTCTGAGTTATTGCCAGGTTTGAGCTTTTCAGATGTAGCTCTGTGAGGAGGAGGCTTCTGCTTCTGGTTATGTTTAGTTTTTTTGTCAGGAGCAGGAGCGTGGTTGGGTTCACGGTCATTCTTTGGATTTTTTAGCTTTTGCTCTGCTTCAGGCTTAATTCCTGGCTTATGCTTGTCACCGGGCCTCAGTACTCGCCCTGGAGGGGGTTTCAGGCCAGTCCTGATATTTAGGCTGACGTTCTTTTTAGGCGTCCAGCTGCGTTGATTTGTAACTCTGGGTGAAGCGGTTGTGTTTAATTTCCGACGAGGAGCTGTGAACGCTGGACTTGTCGTGGTCGACCTTTGGTAACCTTGTAAACCTGCTCCAGGTTTGACTGTGAAGGCAGAGTTCAACCCAGCTGTAGCACCGGTTGTCTCCTGTCCATCCTCACCCAGAGACGTTCTTCTGGCTAAATCTGCATCGTGGCCTTGGGGCTCAGAAGTGTGAGCTGCTCCGAGGCCTGTGCCATGCGTTGATCCATGAACAGCTTCCGTGTCATGAATAACATCTGTGACTGAGCTCAAAGTGGAACTGGGCAAAGGAGGTGATGGAAGAGATGAAGTAACGATTGTAACTTTGTTTGGATCTAATGTTGAAGAACGAGTTGGGCTGACCAATAAAACGTCTGTCCCTTCAGTTGTTTTTCTCGAGCGTAATACTCCATCACCGTTTCTCTGCACGCTCTTTGTTTTTATCTCCGTCCCCATCTCCCTGCCTTTTTCACCCTCCTCCCTCTCTTTTATTGCTTTCTCGTTTCCCGTGTGCCCGGTGCTCTCAGCGTGTTTTAGTTTCTCATTCTTTTGGTCCACTTTGATTCCCTTTTCCTGCCCCGTCTCCTCCCTGTGCTCTTGCTCCTTATTTATATTCTCCTCGTGGCTCTCAGACATCTTTATTCCATCACCGGCTTCAGTTTTGGTCTTTTTGTCTCTTTTGTTTATCTCATCTCGCCAAACATAAGGGTCACCGTCTTCTTTTGTCTTTTCCTTTCTTTTCACATTAGCGGGCATGTTTTTTTCCTCGGCATTCTCCAACTTATCTTCTTGAAATCCTTTCAAATTTCCTTTTAGTGCATCTAGCAGGTCCGCGGACTCCCTGTGCGTTGTCTCAAAAACCTCTCCGCTTGTCACGTCGACCGTTCTCGTGTTTCCACCAGCAGTCGGCACCTTCTCCTGCTCCAATCTACCCTCGCCTCTTGCAGCCTCTTTTCTCGTTTTTCCATCCCTTTCCCCCACTTCTGTCGGAGCTTCTTCTCTCTCGTTTTCTTTTACAACTCCCTTGTTGCTCTTTCTGTCTGCTCCCCATTTGTTTTTGCCTTTCTCTTCCAGAATCAAACTTCTTTCTTTGCTGTTATCTTCGTCAGTCTTTCCCACCTTGTCTCCATCGCTTCCACCCTCTTGTTTGAAACTTCTGCCGGCCTCTTCAAGCCTCACATTCATCCAGCTCCTCACATCCTCTCTCTCACCTTCAGTCTGCTTCTCCTGCTCTTTGTCTCTTCGCCCCACACACTTTCTCTCAGTTCGGCTCTCTGTACAGTCTGTGCACATCTTCCTCAGCTCTTCCACACTGTCCTTGAGTTTCTGCAGGTCGTGCATGATATTCTCCAGCTCTCTGAGGTGTTGTGGCAGATGAACAGTCAGCGGGGGCAAACTGAGCAGGTAAGGGCACGTGCCGTCACGTTGCCCCGGTCTGCACGCTCCTCCGGGTTTCAAACTTGCAGCGCAAGGCCCAAATCCTCGATCCCCCAGGTGAGGTCCATCCTCCGCTCTGATCCAGCTTGAGAGGGCCAGCAGGGTCCCACATACGCACAGCGTTGTTAACCTCATTGTGTCTTGAGAAGATATAGTCAAACAAGAGGAGGGTGTAAAACTATGTTTGGGAATAGTTGCAGTGACAGTGAGAGGAGGGAGGGAGAGAAGGAGGGAGGAGAAACGATGGAGCCGAGCAGCAGAGGAGAGGCGTCTCAAAGGAGAAACAGGTGGAGGGGAAACTCTTGTTTTGATGTACCTGTCAGCAGATGTGGCTTGTGGGACGGCGATAAGCGTGTAGCTCGAGAGCATGCTCGGATATGTCCACCTCACTGTGGAAATACAGTAACTGCAACAATTAGACGTCAGTCAAAACATGCACGTTTTAGAAAACACACTTTTCATTGTAACCACGCTGTTGCAGCGCCGTTTATCTTTCTGTTCACGGCGTTTAACGAGGACCATTTGTCGTGCATTCTCGTTCCATGCCGTAACGATCAGTGTGTCACAAGCTTAAACATACATGTGTGTCACAGTTGTTGTGGCCGGAGCTTCCCAGACTTCCCGTTGGTGCATCTGCAGACATGTGACTGACAGATGTCACGGGGGGGAAATATGCATTTGAAGCACGGTTTACTGGCTGCCGCACGGAGCCAAGAGGTTGTTACTCCAATGTGTGGGAGCATATTTCATTTTTTTACTGTAAGCTTTGTGTAGTTGAGCTCTTGAGTAATAAAAGTCAGGATTGTGGAGAAGCCTGCTGGATTCACATGCAGTGCCAGGGGGAGAAATATCTCTTGTACTTTATATTTTATTCAGACTGCACTAATCCTCAACAAGAGTTTAGAAGCTAACCTCGCCATGTACAGTTTTTCATTCAACCTTTATTTAGTCAGGTTAATCTCATTGAGCCTCGAGGACTCATTTACAAGAGAGACCTGTCTACAAACTATGATGACAACAGCAACAGTAGATTTTCCTTGAACAATCAACAATAGACAAACATAAAAGAGAAATACAGATTTTTTTTTATTTTTTTTACCAAATTTAAACAAAGAAACAAAGTTAACGTTTGGGCTCTTTAGCTGATTGGTTCATCAGGATGAGATTAAAAAAACACAGTCACATGAGCTAAATGAGGTGTCTGCAGGGAGTTCAGATAATGAGGCTTTAGTTTTTCAGAGCGCAGGTTTGGGTGTCAGTACCACCACAGGATATAAGGTTTGAATGGTAGCATGCAAGGCTCTCATGTTTCATAAATTTGTTCAATTTGTAAAGCTTGTTAAACCACTTAACTCTCTTATTTTTACACTGAGACCTGATCTGTGCACAACATTTGTTAGCACTTTTTTTTTTTTGCAGGCTGAAGGATTTCTCAGCTGTTCTTTGAGCAATAATGGAGGAAATCATTTGTTTAGCAAGATGTTTGTTAAAAAAAAAAAGTAGGTTAGAAATGAAAACTGGTAAAAATAATAAATGTCACAGTTTCCTCTTCTGCCAGCTGCTCTTTGTAAAGTTTAAACACCATAGTTGAATGAAAAGTCTTGATTAGGGTGTTAGTGTTCCTTGGCATTAAAGTGCTAAACCTTTCACTTCTTCACCGCCATTAAGAGGCCAAGCAAGGGAACTTTATCTCACTAAAAATCATGATGATGCACGTCCACATTGCTGGAGAAGCCTATATGAGTAGATAGCAACACATTTCCTGCAGCTGTGATTCCAGTGTAAGTCAGAAA
>JBBPBX010018109.1:10777-29295 GCA_038048925.1 Garcialebias charrua
GGTCCCGTTTCCGCCGGCTACGACGGGGGTCCGCTCGTTTAATTTTTGCCGGCTGCGCGTTGGGAGCGATCGCAAATACACTAAAAATTGAACTAAAACATAAAAATAACAATTATACTTTATTTATAAAGCCATTTAAAAAAAACACAGCTGCAACAAAGTGCTGTACACATGAAATTAAGAACATATAAACAAAAGATGAGATGAAATCATGAAAAACAACAGTCATGTGTTTAATACAGAAGTGGGTTGAGCCTAACCAGGGGTTGCTAGGTGAGGGGCTGGACTCAGGTTTGAGGTGGTTGGCTGCGGTTTGTGACGTCACAAACCGCAGGAAGTGGGAAACGAAGTGTATTTATCAAAGATAAATAAATCTACTTAGAGTAAATAAACCACTGGGTGCATTTTTTTGGCCTTAGGACTGTTTTTTTATGAAGTAATTTCCCAAAGTTGAGTAAAAAACCCATTAAAAAGTGAATTTTGAATATGTGGTCCCCTTTAAGCTCTGAGCTCACTCTGGACCAGGATCAAAACAGGGAAGATATTAATTAAATGTTCCTGGGAAAGAGTGAGCTCTGAGCAGGACCGGGATGACCTCTGAATCCTCAGATTCATTTCAGTTGTTAGGCAGCACGGTGGCACAACTGGTAGAGCTGCTGCCTCTCAGCGAGCAGGTCCCTGGCTCAAATCCCGGCCCGGGGGCCTTTCTGGGTGGAGTTTGCATGTTCTCTCCGTGCATGCGTGGGTTTTCTCCGGGTACTCCGGTTTCCTCCCACAGTCCAAAAACATGCATGTTAGGCTGATTGGTAACTCTAAATTGACCCTGGGTGTGAGTGAGACAGGTCCCTCTTGTAAATGAGTCCCCGTGGCTCAACGAGGATAGCCTGTATAAATAAAGGTTGAATGAATGAATGAATGAAAAAGTTGTTAAAAAAACAAAACAGATTGAAAGATCCAAAGTGACGGTTCTGTTGAAGAAAAGAGACAAACTTGAAATCAGACTGTACACATTTGAAGAACTGCAGTGATTGTTTTTATTTTTTTGGAAAGATGTTGAGATATTTTATCTGCTTCTCGGGATCCAACACGACCTGGGACGGTCTGGTCCAGATCTGTCCACTTTGTAACATTTTGTTTGTGTTCCAGAAGCTCTGAGGATGAGGAGACCAGGTGAGGAAGAGTTCCAGCTTATTTTGTCTGAAGGCATCCAACAGGCCATTCAGAGCCCACCTGCTCCTGTTCGTTCTGAAAACTTTCTGCAACGAGAATGGTTCCATGTGGAACTCCTCAGCTCCATCCTTTAAACCCTTTCACAATAAGAGACTTGGGTGTTTCAATTCTTTAGTTAAACTTTTATTTTTTAAATATCACCGTTAAAGATGATTTTAGTCGGATTTTATTTATTTATTCTGTTATTTCTTCATAATTACCTCTTTTTCTTCATCCATCCATCCATTTTCTTCTGCTTATCCGAGGTCGGATAGGCTGCTACCCCAGCCTAAGTAGGGAGGCCCAGACTTCCCTCTCCTGATGGGCCAGCTCCTCCGGGGGAATCACAAGGCGCTCCCAGGCCAGCCGAGAAACATATTCTAATCCTAACCAGATGCCCGAGCCACCTCAACTGGCTCCTGTCAATGTGGAGAAGCAGCGGCTCTACTCCGAGTCCCTCCCGGATGACTGAGCTTCTCACCCTGTCTCTAAGGGAGAGTCCAGACACCGTGTGGGGAAAACTCATTTTGACCGGGGCCAAGATGGTGTAGTGGCAAGGGAACTGGACTTGGGACCCGGAGGATCCAGGTTCGAACCCCAGTCACGGCATAACTTGTGGTGTGTTTGAGCAGCACATCTCATCCCAACTGCTCCCCGGCGCGCTTTCTATAGCTGCCCGCTGCCACCTGGTGGTGATTGGGTTAAATGCAGAGTCAAATTTCGTCTTGTATGGAAATCTGCACAGATGACAAAAATATGACATTATTATTATTACTGTATTGTAGCCGAGATCTCGTTCTTTCGGTCACAACCCAAAGTTCATGACCATAGATGAGGGTGGGAACGTAGATTGACCGGTAAATTGAGAGCTTTGCCTTTTGACTATAGCTCTCTCTTCACCACGACAGACCAGTACAGCGCCCGCTTCACTTATTGCAGATCTCTCGCTCCAGTTTTCCCTCATTCGTGAACAAGACCCCGAGATACTTAAACTCCTCCACTTGGGGCAGGACCTCCTCCCCGACCCGGAGAGGGCATGCTACCCTTTTCCGGCTCAAGACCATGGCCTCGGATTTGGAGGAACTGATCCTCATCCCGGCCGCATCACACTCGGCTGCAAACCGCTCCAGTGAAAGTTGTAAATCACGAACTGATGAAGCCAATAGGACCACATCATCTGCAAAAAACAGAGAAGCGATTCTAAGGTCCACCAAAACGGATCCTCTCAACACCTTGGCTGCGCCTAGAAATTCTGTCCATAAAAGTTATGAACAGAATCGGTGACAAAGGACAACCTTGGTGGAGTCCAACTCTCACCGGGAACAAGCCTGACCGAGTGACCGGTGAACAACCATATTCTGTGACCATCGTATATTGTGACCGTAGGGTGCGCCATTATAATTTGCAATACCTGGCTCTTATAATTTGCAATACCTGGTTAATTTGCAATACAATATTTGCAATGTACATCTACCTAATGTTTTTGCTACTTTTTTCTTTTCTTTTGTTTATTGTTTAATGTATTTGTATCATTGATGTTCATCATTCTTTAGTTTGTAGCAGGTCGCTTTCGTAAATGAGCCCTCGAGGCTCAATAAGATTTACCTGACTAAATAAAGGTTGAATGAATGAATATTCTGTGACCGTCTATATTTCCATCATAATCATGATTTTAGTGCAGAATTAATTTTTATTCTTTGGAGGAAGGAGGCTGACTGTCTCCTTCCTCGAAAGAATAAAAAGTAAAATCTGATCACTAATATCATGACTATTATTGAAATATAGATGGTCGCAGAATATGATAGCGCTTATCAGATATTGTGACTACACTGTAACTTGTAGAAAAACATTAAATACTTGAGCCAAACTGTTTCTGCTGACTCTCTATTTCCTCTTAAGGAATAAAAAGTAACATCTGACCACTAACATCATGACTATTGTGAAAATATAGATAGTCACAGAATATGATGATGTTTATCAGGTATTGCAAAGTATGGTGTAAAAATGCAACAGCGCCCCCTACGGTCACAATATACGATAATCGCAGAATACTGGTGTAACACCGGCAAAGTTAGATTAGATATAGGTCCCAAGTTAAGGCTATGTTTCTTAAATAAAGGTTTAATTACAGCAATATTAAAGCTTTGTGGTACGTAACCGATTACAGTATGTTTCTCGGCTGGCCTGGGAACGCCTTGGGATTCCCCCGGAGGAGCTGGCCCAAGTGGCTGGGGAGAGGGAAGTCTGCATAGAAGTCTGGGCCTCCCATAGACATTATATACTGTATACAGTATATGATACGCCTTGGGATTCCCCCGGAGGAGCTGGCCCAAGTGGCTGGGGAGAGGGAAGTCTGCATAGAAGTCTGGGCCTCCCATAGACATTATATATAATATATGATATCTATGTGGGCCTCCTACCCCCGCGACCCGACCCCCCGGATAAGCGGAAGATAATGGATGGATGGATAATAACAAAATACAGTAATAATAATAATAAACAGTCAAATAGGTCTTTGCAGCGCTTCGCTACTCGGGCCTAAAAAAATGTAGCAGCAGAGAACCGGCTCGTCTGGGACCGATCCGGTCCATCCCGAACCCCTGGTCCTGGATGACGCACTCTCGGGCCTGGCAGCTGCGGTAAGTCACGTGACCTCAGGTCTCTTCCCGGAACTGCTTTATTCTCAGTCACACCCATTTAAGGTTCAAACTCTGTGTTCTGGTTCTGGATCAGTTGGCCAGTCCGGACGCTGCAGAGAAGATACCGAGCTCCCTGTCCGAACCGAACCCTGAACCAGGTGAGGAGCCGCAGAACTCCCCTCAGGTTTCTGCAATTTTATCACTTCCGCTTTTCACCGGAACAAAGTTTGCCTGAAAAGTCCAACTGGAGATGGTTTTTATTTTAAAACGAGCTGTTTTTCAATTCGGCGTCATTTAGTGAAGGAAACACGTTTCTGTTTTAAAAATATTAAGAGTTTTGTAGTCTACACTCAGGAAAATCTGCTATAAAACCCTTTAAAATAACTAAAAGTTTAATTTATCGGGGCAGTAAATGTGAAGCAGGTTTTTATTTTTCATTAGTAATAAAAGTTGAATGTTTTATTCTCTGTATTTACTTTTTCATCGAAGTTTCCTGGAAGGCTGCTGCGTTTCTTGAGTTCGCGCTTCTGCGCATGCGCGTTTGGTGACGCGCATGCAAAAGAGCCCACTTTTAATTTTCTCGTTTTCATATATTTGATTTTGACATTAGGAGTGATTTAGAGCAAAAACTGAACAGTACATGTAATGTGAATGAAAACAGTTTAAACATCAAATCAAACTTGTTGGGTGTGGCGCGCTGGATGGATGATGGAAACGCTGAGCTGGTCAGAGCTGAATCAGCTGATTGATCAACTGATCGAACTTGTTTATCATTTAGACTCGAACAGAAATCTTTACATTGATTTTTTTTTTCCCCTCCAGGTGATTGAATCATTTTTCTGCTGACCTCACTCAGGCCAGCCTTGTTGTTTTTGTGGGTGTGTCAGTGTTGCCAGATCTCGCGACAGAAACAAGCGACCTGCTCCATGAAAACAAGCCAAGACAAGCGACTCGCTCTTTGAAAACAAGCCCAACTGTCAAACCAACCCATTGTGTAAAACAAAGGCCGTTTTTAAACCGTACAAACATACATTTATTATGGCATTACATATAAACAGCAAAATTATGATAAACACTTTGAAGAACATATCCACTCTAAAATAAAAATACATTTTGCATATTTATACAAATTAATCCCATTAAGCCTCTGGGACTCATTTACCAGAGACCTGAATTTTAAACGAAGAGTGATGACAACAATGGACAACGACAACAACAGACAATCATAAAGGATGCGTACAAATAAAAAAATTAAATAAAAATTAAACAGCAAACTCATAGTAAGCAAAGTCAACAAACTTTCTTTAATCGCTATCCTGAATCATGCTCATTGAAGCATTTTCACTTCATTTTAGCATGGTCTTGTCACTCTAGACAAAGAATAAAGAACAAAGAATAAACCTTAAAATAACTTCAGGAGTATGTACATTTTACAGATAAGCAGCACATTAGCATGAAGCACCACGGATGACTCACCTCACTGCCAGCGTTACTAGCTGGATATTTCTTAATGCAGCCTTCGTTGTGACACACCTTCATCAAGATGTAAGAAACAGTGTAAGCATCGCACACAAAAATACACCAATCTTTTATCCTTCTCATCAGTGCAAGGAAACTTAACAAGAAGTCGTCTGTATTCTGCTCAAGCTCTACTCGTCATTACTTGCACGCGCTTCTATTGTTTTTACCTCTGAATAAACATCAGCCTGTCTGTCCAACCGCACCTGAACGTAACATCCACCTTGACGTAACATACGTGGAAGGGGGGCGTGAAGAGACAAACTAGTACACTCGTATTAATTTTTGCTTTCACTCGAACAGAAAAACAAGCCCAAATAAGCGACTGAACATTTAAAACAAGCCAAAAAATCTGCGGCCCACGGCTCGCAATTTTTATGAACGACTGCAGAAAAATACAAGCCCAAAGTCGCTTATAATAATCGGACTTGGCAACTATGGGGTGTGTCTGTGTGAACGCCTGAGATTCACTTCCTGTTTTTTTTGTTTACTTTAAAAACTCAATTTAAACAAGTCTGTTTGTTCTTTGGCTTTTCGTTTTCCTGAGTTTAAACTTCGAGCAACTTTAAAGTAAAATAAACAAAAATAAAGATTTATTTCAGAAAATGCTTTTTCTTCCTGCTGCATTCTGTTTCTGTTGCCGTGGTCATTAACAGTTTCCCAGCATGCACTGTGAGCGTGGCCAACCAGTCGGAACCAGTCAGAAATGTTTGACCTGCAGGTTGTTACTCCTGTTTGTCTCCTCCTGTCACCTCCAGCTGCCGTCATGTTGAAGACCGGTGAGATGCAGATGGACGCGTCCATCATCCGGATCCCGCCCCACCACTACATCCACGTCCTGGACCAGAACACCAACATCGCCCGCGTGGAGATCGGACCGCTCACCTACATCCGCCAGGACAACGAGAGGTGCGCGAGCCTGACCTTGGTTCACCCGGAGGTTCTGCCCGCTCTTTGGATCCGGAGTAACCTCAGGTCCGCTTGTCTCTCCTCAGGGTTCTGTTTGCGCCGGTCCGGATGATCATGGTGCCGCCACGACATTACTGCGTGGTGTCCAACCCCGTCGCCCGGGACGATGACAACCAGGTCCTGTTTGACCAATCGGGTCAAGCCAAGCTGCGGCACGCCGACCTGGAGATCCGTCTGACCCAGGACCCGTTCCCTCTGTACCCCGGAGAGGAGATCCGGCAGGTCTGTATGGATCCCTGTCTGGTTCTGTGAAAGGGTCCGACTGGACTCCGGTGCTGATCCATGTGTGTTTGCAGGACGTGACCCCGCTGCAGATCGTGTACCCGGACACGGCGCTGCGTCTGCAGGCGCTGCTGGACTTCGAGGACGACGGAGGCGTGAAGAGAGTCGCCGGAGACGAGTGGCTCTTTGAAGGACCAGGTCAGTCCCAGCTGGACTCAGTCAGACCCACATGTGGTTCTGTTGGGCCACAGGAACCTTCTTACAGGAGGTCCAGAGGGTTCCAGAAAAAAACTTTATTTAGCCTTCAGACAGGCTGCAGGTTCTGGTTTCTGTGTTCTGGACTCTCTCGGTTCCTCAAACAGAACCAGACTTCAACGTTTCAGACTTTGAAGTGAAATTTAAGTTTCTAAACGTTGAATCAGTAAAAACTCCTCCATGTTCAGCTGCGACTGTAAAGCCAGCAGCAAAGTTCTGACCCGTTTAAACTCTGACTGAGGGTTCTGCTGCAGAGGTCCAAACAGAACCAGGTTTAACACACTTGTAAATCCTGAGGGTCTTCGGGACCATGGATGGATGGATGGATGAATGATTGAATGGATGAATGGATTAATGGATGGATGGATGGATGGATGAATTAATGAATGATGATGGATGGATGGATGGATGGATGGATGAATTAATGAATGAATGATGATGGATGGATGGATGGATGGATGAATTAATGAATGATGAGGATGGATGGATGGATGGATGGATGAATTAATGAATGATGATGGATGGATGGATGAATTAATGAATGATGATGGATGGATGGATGGATGGATGAATTAATGAATGATGATGGATGGATGAATTAATGAATGATGATGGATGGATGGATGGATGGATGAATTAATGAATGATGGATGGATGAATGATTTAATGGATTAATGAATGATGGATGGATGAATGATTTAATGGATGGATGGATGGATGGATGAATTAATGAGGGATGGATGGATGAATGAATGGATGAATTAATGAGGGATGGATGGATGGATGAATGAATGGATGAATTAATGAGTGATGGATGGATGAATGAATGGATGAATTAATGAGTGATGGATGGATGAATGAATGGATGAATTAATGAGTGATGGATGGATGAATGAATGGATGAATTAATGAGTGATGGATGGATGAATGAATGGATGAATTAATGAGTGATGGATGGATGAATGAATGGATGAATTAATGAGTGATGGATGGATGGATGGATGATTGAATGGATGGATGAATGAATGATTGATGGATGAATGATTTAATGGATGGATGGATGGATGAATGAATGGATGAATTAATGAGTGATGGATGAATGATTGAATGAATGGTTGAATTAATGAGGGATGGATGGATGGATGGATGGATGATTGAATGGATGGATGAATGAATGATTGATGGATGAATTAATGAATGATGGATGGATGATTGAATGAATGGATGAATTATTGAATGATGGATGGATGAATGGTTCAATGAATGGATGAATTAATGAATGATGGATGATAAATGATTGAATGATGGATGATAATGATTGGATGGATGGATTAATGGATGAATGAAGTATTGAATGAATTAATGGATGGTTGAATTAATGAATCAATGATTTAATTAATTGATGGATGGATGGTTGAACACAAGAATGGATGGATGAATTAATGGATGGATGATTGATTGGATGAATGAATGGTGCGTTTCAGGGAAAACACCTGAATGTTGTGTTTGATGCAACAGGCTGAGAGGGTTCTTCTCTTGGGCTCGGTCAAACCTTCACTTTGGGTCTCAGAGTCTAGAAAGTGGTTCTGTGCAACATGTTTGAGACGCACCGTTTCTCTGTTCCTCCTGCTGGTTGTAGGAACCTGCATTCCCAGGAAGGAGGTGGAGGTTCTGGAGACCATCAAGGCCACTGTGATCCACGAGAACCAGGCCATCAGGCTGAGAGCTCGCAAGGAGGGGAAAGACCGTGGAGGCGTCCAGAGAGTCACAGGTAACGTGAGTCAAACCTCTGGACCCGATCTGAGCCAGAACCTCCCGTTAACCACCTGCGTGTCCCTCAGGTGAGGAGTGGCTGGTCAGTAAGGTGGGAGCGTACCTGCCAGGTGCTCACGAAGAGGTCATAGACATCGTCAACGCTTTCATCCTGACTGACAAGGTGACTCCGCCCCTCACGGCTGTTAGCTGACACAAACACTTCCTGGGGACAGAATCCAGGTTCTGGTTTACAGAATCCTGCAGGAGTCTGGATCCCTTCTTCTGCGTGTCGCCGCAGTTTGAGTTTCTTCAGTTTGTGACTGAATGAAATGATTCTTCACATTAAAGAGGCTGAGGAGCTTTAAAACATCAGGTCTTCAGTTTTGTTGGAGCAGAACGTCGTCGTGTCGTCGGCATAAAACGAGACGTGAAACCTTTAGCTTTGATTTCTGGACCTGAGAACATCTTAGTGTTTACAACTTTTCTCTGTGGAAAAAGTTTTGAGATTCAGTTGCAGGTAGTCCCTGACTTACGACGGAGATCCGTTCCTACGCTGCGTCGTAAACCGAATTTCGACGTAAGTCGGAACATACGTCCAAACTGCACCTTATACGTACAGTACTGTATTTTACCAGGCACTTAGCCTATCCTAACACAGTACCCTATATAATTATCAAAAAACACATACATTTGAGAGCCATAATGAAGGAAAAAATAGTTAATTTCCTACTGGAAATGCTGGTGAAGCCGTTCCTCCGTCCCTCCTCCGTATTCTCCATTCGTTTACGTCGTAAAACAGCCGTCCATAAAACGGCTACTTTTCCACAGCTGCTGCCGCCGGTCCAACAAGTTTTGTTTTGTTTTTTGAATGTCCAGAGGACCAGACTTAGCTTTTTTTTAGAGAGTACAGTACAGGGCAGTATTTCTCTGCCTCTACATTTAGAACGTAAAACCGGAAACTGTGTAACTTGGCATTTCAAAATAAAATATTCAAAATTATTTATTTATTTAAAAAAGCTAAGTCTGGTCCTCTGGACATTCAAAAAACAAAACCAAGCAAAAAAAAATGTCCAAAGGACCAGATTTAGCTTTTTTAGATTTTTCTACCTGGATTATTGAGCATGCATCAGGGAATTTTTTTTATTTTTTTTATATTTTTTTAATGGGAGATGTGCGTCGTAACCACGAAACGTCGTAACTCAAGACCGTTGTAAGTCGAGGACTACCTGTACTGTATTTGAGATGTTCAAGCTGCTCTTTGAGGTTTGTGGGAAGTGTTTCTGTCGTCTGAGTTGCCTGAGACAGGAAATCTCCCCGTCAGCCACAACGCGTCACATGACCGACAACAAAACCACCTGCATGAAGCGTCGGCGGCGGGGGAACTCAACGAGACGTTCGTAGGCGAGCAAAAACGCCCGAACTGTTAGAAGAAAAGATCAAATCTTTGTTTCAAACCAAATTTCACAGGGAAACGTTTCCGCCGAATCACCGTGATGCTGGAGAAGCTGACACTGAGTTCAGACGAGCTGAACAGGAGCTGAAGTGGGCAAAAAGGCAGCTACAAGCTCAAATTGGCTAAAGTGTGGCTAAAAGGAGCATAACGGTCAAAACAGAGCTACAAATAAAAAGATGGAGGAACTCTGAAGATCTGCATATTTCTATGGAAATTCTGTTGTAAAGAAAATGAAACAAAATATTGGTAATTATTAATGTATGTTTGATAAAATGTCTTATTTCCAAAATTTCTGTAAAAGTTACAAAAAACAAATGTCTGTAGCCGTTAGCCGCCCGAGCCGAAGGTGCAGCTGTTTAAAAACTGGAGAATAATTTGATGTTCTGGTTCTGACGTCCCGGTTCTGTTTGCAGAACGCGCTGCACGTGCGCGCCCTCCGACCCTTTAAGGACGCGGGCGGGCGCGAGCGGCGGACGGGCGAGGAGTGGCTCGTCACGATGGCCGACAGGGAGGCGCACATCCCCTCGGTGGCCGAGGAGGTGGTGCGCGTGGTGGAGGTGACCACGCTGAGCAGCAGGCAGTACTGCGTCATCCTGGACCCGGTCGGCGCCGACGGGAAGCCTCAGCTGGGCCAGAAGAAGGTGGTGAAGGTGAGGAACCGTCACAACCTCTTGGAAACTGCAGTTGTGTTGAAACTCTTCCCTCAGCATGATGCTGCCGCTGCCATGCTTCACTGAGGAACATGGATGTGCTACATGGACTCCAGGAGTATTTAGAGCGGCCATGTTGGTTTTAGTCTGTACTCTGCTCTGATTGGTCAGCTGATCAGGCTCCGCCCAGCTTTGTTTTACAACAAGTACGTTTAGTAAACATCCCAAATGGAGGATTTAACTGCTGCTGTTCTGTTGTCCTCCTCCTCTTCCTCCTCCTCCTTCAGGGCGAGCGCTCGTTCTTCCTGCAGCCTGGCGAGCACCTGGAGGACGGCATCCAGAACGTGTACATTCTGTCAGAGGAGGAGGGTCTGGTGCTGCGAGCCGTGGAGGCGTTCAACGATGAAGAGGTGAGGAGGAGGAGGCGAGCGCGCCTCCATCCTGTGGCTCCGCCTCCTCATCACTGATGAAACCTGTTTTGAGTGTTTACATGTCAGATTTAATTAAAAAAAGGCGTTCAATACAGAAACAACTGAACTTTATTTGTAACCGAAGACGTTTTCTCCAAGAAGCTTTGGTTTGAGAGGGGGGTGAAGGAAGCTGTTTATGTTAAGAGAGAAACCTTCTCTTAACAGAGGAGGAGGTCTCAGATTCCAACTTTCAAAAACGTATAATGCAGCTTTAGGACTGATGTGGCCTTGTACACACGTAGCCTGGTGTTCGACAAAACGAATATCTGCACAAAAAAATGTTGCCGTACATACATGTTCGGATAGAGAAAATGATCGTCTACATGAACCCAGTGATTTTCACCACAGAGCGTTGTAAAGAATATGCCCAACCCATAGGAGGTAGTGTAGTGCAAAGGTGAAACGTATATCAGCCAATCGCAACCCTTCAAAGCAACCACAACTTCCTGTTCGTATTGAATAATGGCGCCTGGAGGTTCATTTGTGTGGACAGACCGCGAGGTTGAACTACTAAAATACCGTGTTGGAGTACAAAGTTAATAAAACGCAGGAAAATGTCGACTGGGAATCATGTCAGAGCAGGTATGTTTACATTTTAGCGCTATCTTTTTAGAGCATTATGTGACGTCAGCGTCAGCGCCGCACCATCTGTCGCAGACATAATGCGTAAATCTCCGGTTCCGAAAGTCCACACGCAAACCCGAAAGAGGAGAATTCTCAAATCTCCACTTTGGTCGGAGTTTTTGTTATTATTCGTTTATAGTTACATCAACCGGAGTTCACGTGTGGATGAAAGGCCACACCGCATGATAAACTGTTCGGTTTTACTGATATCCGGCTACGTGTGTACAAGGCCTTCCCAGACGGTTCACACCTGATGGGAACAGAGGAGCCTTGTCTGTCTAACAAATACCTTAAGAAACCTCTACTGTTAAGGTGTGAGGTGTGATTTGTCAATTTACATAGGTATGTGTGTATCTTCTCTCACTCAGCCTTTAAAACCTGAACCACACTCCCTGCTCCTTGAATTGAGAAAGCTTCTTGGATTAAGAGCGAAACGTCTTCTGTTTCAAATAAAGTCCAGTTGTTTCTGTATTGAACGCCTTTTTTTATTTTTATCATGTCCTGGATGACTGAGAATCTTCACCAGCATTTCAGATTTAGTTTTTCTAAGGTTTACCCTCATGGTGCTGCCACTACCGTGCTTCTCTCCATCCTTGTGGAGCAAATCTTCCTGTTCTGGTTCTGGTGTCTTCTGAGCTCTCTTTGTCCAGATGACTGATGGGTGGTGCTCACGACTCCGGGTCTCTTAGAACACCTGGACTTTGACCCGTTAACACTCAGGAGAACCTCTGACGCTTTTATGGCTTCAAAACAAGAATAAATTATTTAGTTCTACCTAAAATCCCCAACATGGATTTTATTCCAAGTTCTGGTCCAACAGAACGGAGCCTTTAGTTTCCTTTAGGCTGATGTAAGCCAGAACCTCTTCAGTCTGCTGCAGGTGGTTCTCCTCACTGACCGCCTGCTCCTGTAGAACCCGTCCGTCGTGCAGATTAAAGGACAGTCTGTGTGTTTAACGAAGGCCGGCTGCCACGCCCTGCAGGTGTGTGAGGACAGGTATGAGGACTCGGGTGTGTCTTTGCTTTGTGGTTAAAGGGTTGTTTATCTGCAGCTTATCGCGGCACTCCTTTAAGGGCTGAAGCTTGGCTCACAGGAGGGGTCGAAGGTCACAGCCAGGTAAAGGTGTCTCGACACACCTGGTTCCAGTTGTGCCACTAAAAACAACATGGACTCGTTGAGGCCGTCGCTTCAGTCGTCACTGTTTTTAACTTCCTGCTGTTTTAAAAACGTTTTAAATAATTAAATTACCAAATTACCATAGTTTTAAATGACATCTCCGCCCAGGCATAGTTTACCACCTCCGCCCAGGCATAGATTACCGTCTCCGCCCAGGCATAGATTACCGTCTCCGCTCAGACGTAGATTACCGCCTCCGCCCAGGCGTAGTTTACCACCTCCGCCCAGGCATAGATTACCGCCTCCGCCCAGGCGTAGATTACCGTCTCCGCTCAGGCATAGATTACCACCTCCGCCCAGGCGTAGATTACCGTCTCCGGTCAGGCGTAGATTTCCGTCTTCGTCCATCAGCTGTGTCTCTGCTGGAGGACTGATGGTGTCCTCTGAGGTCACGCACCCAAACTTCCATCATGAGTTCAGATGTTCTCTTCCTGACAGGAAAGGAAGGCTCTTTATTTACCGGGTCAAACCCTGCTGAGGTCTGGCCCTGCCTGAAGATGGCCTAACAGACCAGTTTTTGGACTGTGGGGAACCCAGGGAGTGCTCCTATAAAGACCCCAAGGGCTTGAAAACCAGGTGATCTGCCGTTGTGCCTGAAACTTGTCCCGTTCCCTCTTGGTAATTGGTACCATCAGAACCTTCTGCTGCTCACGGGTCAAACTTTTTGATTGGATTTACATTTTTCACACAGACTGTTTGAAGCTCAGGTTCTGGTTTGGTTCTGTTTGAAGAGTGTTGCCCCTCCCTCAACCCCTCTAAAAAGGAGGGAGTCTCCATGGCAACCAGTGACTCGGCAGATTCTGAGTCCATAAAACGAAGAATCTGAGATGGACTCTGGTTTTTGGTGATTTGAGCTGCAGGATTAGTTCTACTGAAGAACATGAATCTGTTTGTATAAACAAACTTCAGATGCTAGTTTATTTTATGGGCAGCACGGTGGCGCAGTTGGTAGAGCTGCTGCCTCGCAGCAAGCAGGTTGTGTCAGTACAAATCCTGGTCCGGGGACCTTTCTGGGTGCATGTTCTGTCCATGCTGCGTGGGTTTTCTCCAGGTACTCCAGTTTCCTCCCACAGACCAAAAACATGCATGTTAGGCTGACTGGTAACTCTAAATTGTTCCTAGGTGATATAGAGAGTGAATGGTTGTTTGTCTCTGTGTCCCTGTGATGAACTGGAGACCTGTCCAGGGCGTCCCCCTACTCTCACACAGTGATAGTTGGATATGGGCACCAGTGACCCCTGCGACCCAAAAAGGGAAAAAGTGGGTAAAGATGATGGATGGGCGGATTGATTTTGTTTCGGTGTTTGAGACTCTTATTGTTCTGCATTGTTGTTACTGTTGTTGATTTGGTTGTTGTTACCAACAGTTTGGGGAGGAGGAGGAGGAGGAAGAGGAGCTGACCAAGGAGAGAACAAAGCGCTCCAGGCGTGGCACCATCCCTCGTCGTCCTGGAGACCGCTGGATGCTGCGGGGGCCCATCGAGTACGTCCCCCCTGCCAGCGTGGAGGTAGTTCTGAAGCAGCACGCCATCCCGCTGGACGAGAACGAGGGGATCTACGTCCGGGACATCAAAACCGGAAAGGTGAGAGGGTTCTACAGGAAGTGGTCCACAGACCAGCTCCAAAATCCAGAGGTCAGGGTCTGTGTTTATGACTCCTTTCGGGTTCTGACCTCCCCCCACATGGTTCCAGGTGCGCGCTGTGATAGGACACACGTACATGCTGAACCAGGACGAGGAGCTGTGGGACAAGGAGCTTCCTCCAAACGTGGAGACGCTGCTGACATCCCGCCACGACCCGCTGGCTGACCGCTCGAACCGCCAGGGGGGCGGAGACATCCAGCCCAGGAACAAGACCCGGGTCGTGACCTTCAGGGTCCCCCACAACGCCGCCGTGCAGGTCTACGACTACAGAGAGAAGAAGGCCAGGTGTGTGTGTCCTTGTTTATGCTACTTTGTAAGGCCCATTTTTCCCATTTATACTACATTGTGAGGACCAACTGCTCCTTATGGGGCCCAAAGCCCGGGCCCCATAAGAAGAAGTCCCATTGGTGGGTTAGGGGTTAGGTTTAAGACTAAGGTGTGAATTGAGGATGTGTTAAGTTTAGGGTAAGGTATGTATTGGTAATGGTTAGGTTTGGGGTAAAGGTCAGGGTTAGGCTATAGAAATGAATGAAAAATGAATGGAAGTCAATGCAATGGCCCCATAAAGATGGCAAAACAAACCTGTGTGTGTGTGTGTGTGTCCCCTCCCCCCCAGCTGATGGTTCTGGTTTCGTCTGCAGGGTGGTGTTTGGACCTGAGCTGGTGATGCTGGGACCGGACGAGCAGTTCACGGTTCTGTCTCTGTCCGGGGACAAACCGAAGCGGGCCAACGTGATCAAGGCCGTGTGTCTCCTGCTGGGACCGGACTTCTGCACCGACATCATCACCATCGAGACGGCCGACCACGCCCGGCTGCAGCTGCAGCTGGCCTACAACTGGTAATGGACCGGTTCTGGAGCCGCTGTGTTCAAACCCGTTTTTTGAATCCGGTCCTCTGTCTCTGACTCCTCCTTCTTCCTCTTCAGGCACTTTGACATCAAGTTCCCCGCCGAGCCGGCCGCCGCCGCCTCTTTGTTCTCGGTGCCGGACTTCGTGGGGGACGCCTGTAAGGCCATCGCCTCTCGGATCAGAGGCGCCGTCGCCTCGGTCCAGTTTGACGACTTCCACAAGGTCCGGTTCTTACAACTCTGCTGTTCTGTTGGTCCCGTGCCAGCACTGATCTCTGCTTCTGTGTCCAGAACTCCAACCGGATCATCTGCTCGTCCGTGTTCGGCTTCGATGAGAAGCTGGCGGTCCGGTCCAGTCTGCGGTTCAGTCAGAACCAGCTGGTGATCAGCAGCGTGGACATCCAGTCCGTGGAGCCCGTAGACCAGAGGACCAGAGACGCCCTGATGAAGAGCGTCCAGCTCGCCATTGAGATCACCACCAACTCCCAGGAGGCCACGGCCCGGTCCGAAACACACTCCCCGTCCGAATGAGCCGGGTCGAGGTGGAGCGGACTCATGAGGTTCTGTTTGTCTCGCAGACACGAGGCGGAGCGTCTGGAGCAGGAGGCCCGGGGCAAGCTGGAGAGGCAGCGGATCACGGACCAGGCCGAGGCCGAGAGGGCCCGCAAGGAGCTGCTGGAGCTGGAGGCGCTCAGGTGGGTCCACCAGAACCGGACCAGGACAGACAGGAAACATGAACCAGAAGAACCCAAACGTACCCATCGTGCATTTCACCTTCATGAGGAAACCCATTTCTGTGGGAGGCAGGGTTTATTGGCAGAAAAGAACACCGAAATGTTCTGGTTCTGGAGGGCCAGTTCTGTTGGACCTTAACTGAAACAGGTCACATGTTTCATTAAGACCTGCCACTGATTTCAAGTCGTTTAAAATCCAGACTTATTTCTAATGGTTCTTACTGTGACCGGGTTCTGGTTCTGTTTGGTTTAAACCCAGTGACGGTTTATTTTCATCCATAAAAACATTATTATTATTTTATTTTTTTTTATAAATTTGTTGTTTAAACTTCAGGTACTCCTGACCTAGACTGCAGGTCTGTAGAACCCAGGTCTCAGTCCGGTTCTGTAAAAACATGTCTTGTGTTTCAGCGCCTCTGTGGAAAGTACCGGAGCGGCCAAAGCTGAGGCCCAGTCTCAGGCTGAAGCGGCCCGGATTCGAGGCGAGGCGGCCGTCAACGAGGCCAAACTGAAGGCCGAGGCTCAGAGTATCGAGGCGGTACGTTCCACTTCCTGTTTGACTGTCCACTTCCTGTTTGACTGTCCACTTCCTGTTTGACTGTCCACTTCCTGTTTGACTGTCCACTTCTTGATTGACTGTCCGCTTCATGTTTGACTGTCCGCTTCATGTTTGACTGTCCGCTTCATGTTTGACTGTCCGCTTCATGTTTGACTGTCCGCTTCATGTTTGACTGTCCGCTTCCTGTTTGACTGTCCGCTTCCTGTTTGACTGTCCGCTTCCTGTTTGACTGTCCGCTTCCTGTTTGACTGTCCGCTTCCTGTTTGACTGTCCGCTTCCTGTTTGACTGTCCGCTTCCTGTTTGACTGTCCGCTTCCTGTTTGACTGTCCGCTTCCTGTTTGACTGTCCGCTTCCTGTTTGACTGTCCGCTTCCTGTTTGACTGTCCACGTCTTGTTTGACTGTCCACGTCTTGTTTGACTGTCCACGTCTTGTTTGACTGTCCACGTCTTGTTTGACTGTCCACTTCTTGTTTACGACTGTCCACTTCTTGTTTGACTGTCCACTTCTAGATTGACTGTCCACTTCCTGTTTGACTGTCCACTTCCTGTTTGACTGTCCACTTCCTGTTTGACTGTCCACTTCCTGTCTACGACTGTCCACGTCTTGTTTATGACTGTCCACTTCCTGTTTACGACTGTCCACTTCTTGTTTGACTGTCCACTTCCTGTTTGACTGTCCACTTCCTGTTTGACTGTCCACTTCTTGTTTATGACTGTCCACTTCTTGTTTATGACTGTCCACTTCTTGTTTATGACTGTCCACTTCCTGTTTGACTGTCCGCTCCTTGATTGACTGTCCGCTTCATGTTTGACTGTCCGCTTCATGTTTGACTGTCCGCTTCACGTTTGACTGTCCGCTTCACGTTTGACTGTCCGCTTCACTGTTTGACTGTCCGCTTCATGTTTGACTGTCCGCTTCCTGTTTGACTGTCCGCTTCCTGTTTGACTGTCCGCTTCCTGTTTGACTGTCCGCTTCCTGTTTGACTGTCCGCTTCCTGTTTGACTGTCCGCTTCCTGTTTGACTGTCCGCTTCCTGTTTGACTGTCCGCTTCCTGTTTGACTGTCCGCTTCCTGTTTGACTGTCCGCTTCCTGTTTGACTGTCCGCTTCCTGTTTGACTGTCCGCTTCCTGTTTGACTGTCCGCTTCCTGTTTGACTGTCCGCTTCCTGTTCGACTGTCCGCTTCCTGTCTACGACTGTCCGCTTCCTGTCTACGACTGTCCGCTTCCTGTCTACGACTGTCCGCTTCCTGTCTACGACTGTCCGCTTCCTGTTTGACTGTCCGCTTCATGTTTGACTGTCCGCTTCATGTTTGACTGTCCGCTTCATGTTTGACTGTCCGCTTCATGTTTGACTGTCCGCTTCATGTTTGACTGTCCGCTTCATGTTTGACTGTCCGCTTCATGTTTGACTGTCCGCTTCATGTTTGACTGTCCGCTTCCTGTTTGACTGTCCGCTTCCTGTTTGACTGTCCGCTTCCTGTTTGACTGTCCGCTTCCTGTTTGACTGTCCGCTTCCTGTTTGACTGTCCGCTTCCTGTTTGACTGTCCGCTTCCTGTTTGACTGTCCGCTTCCTGTTTGACTGTCCGCTTCCTGTTTGACTGTCCGCTTCCTGTTTGACTGTCCGCTTCCTGTTTGACTGTCCGCTTCCTGTTTGACTGTCCGCTTCCTGTTTGACTGTCCGCTTCCTGTTTGACTGTCCGCTTCCTGTTTGACTGTCCGCTTCCTGTTTGACTGTCCGCTTCCTGTTTGACTGTCCGCTTCCTGTTTGACTGTCCACTTCCTGTCGACTGTC
>JBBPBX010018110.1:7180-17518 GCA_038048925.1 Garcialebias charrua
CCGCTGCCTGTCGCCCGCTGCCTGTCGCCCGCTGCCTGTCGCCCGCTGCCTGTCGCCCGCTGCCTGTCGCCCGCTGCCTGTCACTCGCTGCCTGTCGCCTGCTGCCTCTCACGAGTGCCACGCAGTCTGTCAGCCCTCAGAGTGCATGTTGTGAATGACTCTCAGCTACTACCACAACAAGTTTTAGCTCAAGGTCTGTAAAACCATTGGAGGTTACATGCATGTGTGTTTTTATACCAGCTAGCTGTGGTGGCCATCTTGGATCAGCTCTGAAGAGTTTGAGGAGATTTAATCGATTTAATTTAAAGATTTTCTTGATAAACTCCAGAGTCTTTGACTCATAATCTTCAGCTTGATGCTTTTTTAAACCTTGTGATTAAAACACAAAAACATTTAAACATGTTTCAGAACTTCTACCAGCAGATGAGTCTGTACGAGTGGACAGGATCAGAACCGGACCAGAACCACCCTTGGGTCACCTGTTTCTTGGTGTGCTCGCTGACCTCCCCCGGCATGTCGTGGGCGCTCCTGACGAGCGTGCGGGCGATGTGGTAGTAGTACACGGAGATGATGGTCAGAGGAAGCAGGAAGTAAACCAGGAAGATCATCACAGAGTGGATCTTTGGGTGCATCTGATTGGACAGCGGGTACGGGACGCAGTTCACGAAGGTGATGTTCATGTTGTCCCCGTGTCCCTGAGGAGACAAGGAGAGGAGGAGGTCACAGGAGGACAGGAGGAGGACTGGGGTGCTGTCTGAAGACTGTTACGTCCACCAAGGGCACAACATATTAAAGAGGACACGAGACAAAAAATGAGGGTTCAAATTTTCAGTTTATTTAAGCTGCTGCTTCCTGAAAAAGAAATTTTTTTTTATTAAGAACCCCCAATTCCTGTGTCCACCAAAAAACAAAAAAAAAAGTCCAAAGTACAACTTAAAGGTGGACCTGGTGGGCCGGCCAAACAGAACAAAAAATGTACCACAGTAGGCCAACCCTATACAGGGCCGTCGAAGCCACCAGGTACCTGACTGAAAACTACCAAAAAACATTCTACATAAAAGAAGAGGTGAAAACAGGGCTACCACTGTCCCACCAGGCCAAAGTTACAACAAATACAGTATACAAAAAGTTAACAAAAAAATTACCTGAGGTGGATGGGACCATTGACAGTAGGCCACAGCTCCAGGACAAAGGGAGAGAAGAAACAACAAGTGTGTCTCAGAGAGTACCAAAATGCAGAGTGAGCCCAAGAGAGAGCGAGCTCCCCTAAACCAGCCTATTCATGGGCGGGTGGAAAAGGCCACAGCCCAAATCAATTAAAGGCCAATTAACTAACTCAAACCCTATCTACAAGAACAAAACATTAATGCCAATGTGCCTGGCACGTAACAAAGACTCATCTGGTCCCATTTTTCACTCAGTCAAACTTTATTTCTACAGGTTAGTCTCACTGCGCCTCGAGGACTCGTTTACAACAGAGACCTGGTTTAACACAGAACAGACGACAACAATCATATAAAATGAAAAGTAAATAGAATAAATTATATAAAAACAAAACAGATTATAAGGTGGTGTAGAAAACTAAACACAGGAACAAGTCTGTGTTGGTTCTTGCAGGAGCAAGCACGGTGGTGAATGTTGATGGTTCAAGCTCCTGATATGGAAAACTCTGGATGTGAAGACACTAAACTTCATTAAAAGTGAAATTATTCCTGAAACAAAGTCCACCCAGCGAAACAACCTTTTTATGAGAAGTTGAACTTTTTTAATAAAGTTTGACAAACGTTAAACATTAAACGTTAAACATTCAATCCATCAGTTGGTGCTCCGTCTGTGTCTGACCTGCATGGAGACGACCTGAGAGAAGACGGCCTCGGGGACAGCCAGCAGGACGGACAGCAGCCAGATGGACACAGCTTTCAGACATGTCCAGAAGACGGCGCCGGACGTCTGGATGTCCATCGGGTTCACGATGGCCTTGTACCTGAGGACAAACACAGAGACACTGTCCATGTCCACAGCTTCATGACGGTGAGTTCAAAACAAACATGGCTGAAGGAAATCATCGTGAATACTAAAACGTCCAGATCAGACAGGAAACAGACGCAGCATAAACAAAGACAAACGGCTTATTAAAGATAAAAATAAATTCATGAAATCTGCTGAAAATGAGCCCAGGGTCAGAAAACACCAACACAGTCATCGGACCCACTTTCCCAGAATGCATTTGTCAACGTCCGATTTTTAATTCAGCCATAAATCAAGGCGGACGTTTTCAGTTCACCTTGATTTATGGAGATAAACAGAGTTTGAGCACCAAACGATAAAAACGATATTTAGGATGATTAACCACGAGCTACACAAATCAACCATCGTCATCGATGACTTCTGATCATTTCCTGCTGCGATCATCGTTTGTCACACACAAATCATTTTAATAGATTATGACAAGATGAAGCTCAGCTCCATGAACTCTGGACCGGACTGAAACAACGCGCTGAAGCTATTTCATCCCAACTTTTATTCAGCTCAGTGAAGACCTGCAGATTAAATCATGGTAGAAAAAAATAAATTACAAATGAAATAGAACTCTTTGAACCCAAAGAAGAACTCAGTCAAAACGAGAGTTTCTGTCAGGAACAGTCTGACTTCAGAACATCGAAGCACCGGAACAAAATGAACCAAGAATGAGTTAAAATGCCCCCTGAGGTTGTTTTTAGAGGAAAAGATGAAACCACCGTTACACACTTTACATTAAACAGAATAATAAAACCAACCGAGTCATGTAGGAACCAATTATTATAAAATCTGATTATTATCGTCACGATTTAAGTTTCATCCAAGCAGATTATAAATCCTCCCAAAATGATAAATCATCTCCTCAGAAACCAAAAGGTGTTCATATCATTGAACACATGAATATTTAAATGTTTAATTACTGGAACTACAAAATCCACTTGAAAATAAAACATATTTTAGATTTTGAAAATGTTCTTGGAGCGTAAAACATGGCAATCTGAAATATATACAGTCTATATATTTTGTGGCCCTGGATTTCAATAAAAAATTAAATTCTGGTCAGTTATTTTTATAATAAAATGTTTTTCTGGGCACATGAAGTGAAATGTGCACTAACGTTCCTGCAAAGAAGTCTCTTGAGTCGTGCCTGAGTCCTCTAGGACTAGGAGGCAGAAATCACCACGGGAACCGGTGCCTCAACAGATTCTGGGCAACAAAAAGGCGGGAATCACCATGGCAACTGTTGGACTACAAAAAGGCGGGAATCACCATGGCAACTGTCGCCTTTGCAGATTCTGGGCAACAAAAAGGCGGGAATCACCATGGTAACTGCTGGACTACAAAAAGGCGAGAATCACCATGGCAACTGTTGGACTACAAAAAGGAGGGAATCCCCATGGCAACTGTCGCCTCTGCAGATTCTGGGCAACAAAAAGGCGGGAATCACCATGGTAACTGCTGGACTACAAAAAGGCGGGAATCACGGCAACTGTCGCCTCTGCAGATTCTGGGCTACAAAAAGGCGAGAATCACCATGGCAACTTTTACTTTTGCAGATTCTGAGCAACAAAAATGTGGGAATCACCATAGCAACTTTTACCTCTGCAGATTCTGGGCTACAAAAAGGTGGGGATCACCATAGTAACCGTCGCTTCTGCAGATTCTGGGCTGCAAAAAGGCGAGAATCACCATGGCAACTTTCACCTCTGCAGATTCTGGGCTACAAAATAGGCGGGAATCACCATGGCAACTTTCACCTCTGCAGATTCTGGGCTACAAAATAGGCGGGAATCACCACGGCAACTTTTACCTCTGCAGATTCTGGGCTGCAAAATAGGCGGGAATAACCATGGCAACTTTCACCTCTGCAGATTCTGGGCTACAAAATAGGCAGGAATCACCATGGCAACTTTTAACTCTGCAGATTCTGGGCTACAAAAAAGTGGTGATCATCATGATAACCATCGCTTCTGCAGATTCTGGGTTACAAAAAGGTGAGAATTACCATGGCAACTTTTACCTCTGCAGATTCTGGGCTACAAAAAGGCGGGAATCACCATGGCAACTGTCGCCTCTGCAGATTCTGGGCAACAAAAAGGCGGGAATCACCATGGTAACTGCTGGACTACAAAAAGGCGGGAATCACCATGGCAACTGTTGGACTACAAAAAGGCGGGAATCACCATGGCAACTGTCGCCTCTGCAGATTCTGTGTTACAAAAAGGTGAGAATCACCATGGCAACTTTTACCTCTGCAGATTCTGGGCTACAAAAAGGTGGGGATCACCATGGCAACTTTCACTTCTGCAGATTCTGGGCTACAAAATAGGTGGGAATCACCATGACAACTTTTACCTCTGCAGATTCTGGGCAACAAAAGAGTCAAAGTCAAGTCAAAGTCAAAGTCAACTTTGTTGTCAGAACTGCAATATGTACAGGACATACACAGGATTGAAATTGCGTTTCTCTCAGTCCCTCGGTGCAACAGTAACCATCAGTAACAGTGGTGTGAATCACCATGGCAACTTTCACCTCTGCAGATTCTGGGTTACAAAAAGGTGAGAATCACCATGGCAACTTTCACTTTTGCAGATTCTGGGCTACAAAAAGGCGGGGTTCACCATGGCAACTTTCACTTCTGCAGATTTTGGGCAACAAAAAGGTTGGGATCACCATGGTAACTGTAACCTCTGCAGATTCTGGGCTAGAAAAAGGCCGGAATCACCATGGAAACTTTCACTTCTGCAGATTCTGGGCTACAAAAAGGTGGGGATCACCATGGCAACTTTCACCTCTGCAGATTCTGGGCCACAAAAAGTGGGGTTCACCATGGCAACTTTCACTTCTGCAGATTCTGGGCCACAAAAAGTGGGGTTCACCATGGCAACTTTCACTTCTGCAGATTTTGGGCTACAAAAAGGTGGGGATCACCATGGCAACTTTCACTTCTGCAGATTTTGGGCTACAAAAAGGTGGGGATCACCATGGCAACTGTCGCCTCTGCAGATTCTGGGCTAGAATAATAATAATAATAATAAACTTTATTTGTATAGCACCTTCCTACAATGCCTTGCATTGACCAAGGTGCTTAACAGGACAGAAAATATAAAAACTGGTACAATAAATCAGTGAAAATAAAATAAAAGCAACAGCAATAAAAGGAGGCAATGGAAATAAAAATGCTACATACTAAAATACCAAAAGTAATAAAAGTTACACACTGAAAGCTTTTTTGAACAAGTGGGTCTTCAGTCTGGTTTTGAACAGAGTCAGATCAGAGGTGGCACGCAGCTCAAGGGGGAGGCTGTTCCAGGCTTTTGGGCCGGCAACAGAAAAGGACCGGTCTCCCCATTGTTTGTACCTTGAGCGAGGCACCTCCAGCAGGTGTTGACTGGCAGATCGTAAAGCTCTGCTGGGCTGATGGGCTTTCAAAAAGGCGGGAATCACCATGGCAACTTTCACTTCTGCAGATTCTGGGCTACAAAAAGGCGGGGCTCACCATGGCAACGTTCACTTCTGCAGATTCTGGGCTACAAAAAGGCGGGGCTCACCATGGCAACTTTCACTTCTGCAGATTCTGGGCTACAAAAAGGCGGGAATCACCATGGCAACTTTCACTTCTGCAGATTCTGGGCTGAAAAAAAGCAGAAATCCCTCTATCTCAAACATTCTCTATTACTTAGCATGCTTTTCTTCCAGCTTCGTTCCATCATGTCCTACCCCACAGATCCTTCATGTCGTCACTGATTTCTTAGCGTCAGCAGGAAACAGGAAGAGGTTTGAACCAGGATTTTCAAAATAAGAGTCTGGTTCTGTCTCATGCTCAGATTTTTATATTAGTCCCAAACTTCTGTTGGGTTTCAGAGAGGAAAGCTGATGAATGTTGTTTAGTGTTTTTCTGGTTCAGTTGATTAATAATGGATTATTTGTAAAAGTTATTGTTCAAAATCCAAGTGTTTGGATTGTTTAAATGTAAAATAAGATGCAGATTAAACTACATGTGAGCTCTACCTCTCTCATCTCAGCGGCTGTTTTTCAAAATAAAGTCCAATAAAACTGACGAGTTTTATCGGCCTCCCTGACAGAAAACGTCCCGGAGGATTTATTATCCACTGAAAGCTGCTCCGCTCCAGCTCGGGTCGTTTATCAGAATCTGTCCAAAGATTCAGAGGATGAAGAGAAATTTGTAAAACGACTTCCTGCGCCGGTTCTTGTGATGAACGTCAAAACGTGGAGAACAGCTTGTTTCTACCAACATCCAGGACAAAAGTTGAACTGAAACCATTTTAAAGTTTTGTTGCTGATTTAATGAATCAACAAACCTTCACACTGGAAAATCATTTACCATAAACCATTTGCTTGTCTGCCTGTTAGTAAAATATTTCATGAATCACTGGCTGAACGTCTCAACTGATTCATGTTTATAGTCAACCTAACTCAACTCTTTACTGTATGATTCTTGTTGTTTCAGCTGTTCATAAGTCAAAGTGTTCGGCTCGTTCAGCTGATTGGTGTTGACTTTTGGTTTTTGTAACTTTTATATTTTTCAGAATATTTTCTTTGTTTACAATTTTTTTTAAATTACCCTTTGTTTATCCAGGTAGTCAGATTGAGCCACGAGAACTCATTTTCAAGAGAGACCTGTTAGGGAGCAGGTGATGGGGGTTAAAGCCTTGCTCAGGGGCCCAGGGTGGGGCGAATGAAGGTGGAGGCAGGTGTGGGTGTTTCACCTTTTCCACCCACATTTTGATGTTGTTGGTACCGGGAGTTGAACCTGCGACTTTCCGATCACAGGCCCATCTTCTAACCTCTGTGCCACCACTCCCCATATGACCCATAGAAACCCACTCCCTTCATAAAAACTTTGTTGTGTTTGAATTCTCTTTCAATTTTAAGCTACTTTAAGCTGTTAACTAGCCCCTTGCTCTTTTTAGCTTGTAGTTAGCCTTTTGCTTCCTGATTTGCTGATCTTAGCAATCTTTTTGTTACTTTACCTGTTTACTATTTTAGCTAGTAAACAGGCTTTTGCTTTTTGCTACTTTTAACATCAAGTTAGCCTTTTGATACTTTTCGTTTTTAGTTAGCTTAGTGTTACTTGCCTTTTTGAGATGTCATTTTGGTACGTTAGGTTTTAGCTAGTCTTATACTTTCAGCTGGCCTTCAGCAAATTTTACTTTCTCTACGCATTTTTTGCTACCTGATTTGTCTTACCTTACCTAGCCTTTTGCTACTTTTCGGTCTTAGTTAGCATTTTGCTACTTGCCTTTGGTTATGCTTTAGCTGGTGTGTTGCTACTTTAGATTTTCAGTAGTCTTTTATCATTTTAGCTAGCTGTTGGTTTTTTCTTCTTCTTTCGGCTTCTCCCTTCGTCTGGAGTCGCAACAGCGAACTAGTCGCACGAAGACTTGACAATTGTTTTTACGCTGGATGTCCTTCCTGACAAAACCACAGACCACCGAGCTACCACAGCCCTCTGTGTGGAGCAGAGAGCACATATCTAGGGTTCCCAGGGGAGCAGATGGTGTGGGTTAAGGGCCTTGCTCAAGGGCCCAGAATGGGGCAGATGAGACAGGTGTGACTGCTCCACTTATCCCACCGACATTTTTGATGTTGTCGGTACCGGGACTTGAACCGGTGATCTACCAATCACAAGCTCACCTTCTTAACCTTTGCGCCACCACTCCCACTAGCTAGCTAATGGGTAATTTTAGTTTTTAGCTTCTTTTTGGCTACACATTTTTGCTACCTTTGAGTTTTATGTGGTCTTTTTATGCTTGTAGCTATTGTTTAGTTCCTTGTTTTGTTCCTTGTTCACCCTGATGGTTGTTTGCTATTCACAGAGGGCTGAGTGATACTAGCAATAACTCTTATACAATGCTGTTATTGCTAGTTTCACTCAGCCCTCTGTGAATAGCAAACAACCATCAGGGTGCTAATGATCCATCGTCAGGCTGATGGTCCTCCTTGATCATGTGAGCAGCTGGTTTCAGGCTGTCATCAGCAAACTGGTTGATCCACTGTGGGAGGTGATATTTATAAGACTGAGCTGAATACAGCATCTCAGACTGAAGAAGTCTTTCAGACGAAAGATGAAATGTTTCTACAATTTTGTTTTGTTTTGTTTTTTGANGCGCCACCACTCCCACTAGCTAGCTAATGGGTAATTTTAGTTTTTAGCTTCTTTTTGGCTACACATTTTTGCTACCTTTGAGTTTTATGTGGTCTTTTTATGCTTGTAGCTATTGTTTAGTTCCTTGTTTTGTTCCTTGTTCACCCTGATGGTTGTTTGCTATTCACAGAGGGCTGAGTGATACTAGCAATAACTCTTATACAATGCTGTTATTGCTAGTTTCACTCAGCCCTCTGTGAATAGCAAACAACCATCAGGGTGCTAATGATCCATCGTCAGGCTGATGGTCCTCCTTGATCATGTGAGCAGCTGGTTTCAGGCTGTCATCAGCAAACTGGTTGATCCCTCTGTGAATAGCAAACAACCATCAGGGTGCTAATGATCCATCGTCAGGCTGATGGTCCTCCTTGATCATGTGAGCAGCTGGTTTCAGGCTGTCATCAGCAAACTGGTTGATCCACTGTGGGAGGTGATATTTATAAGACTGAGCTGAATACAGCATCTCAGACTGAAGAAGTCTTTCAGACGAAAGATGAAATGTTTCTACAATTTTGTTTTGTTTTGTTTTTTGAATGTCCAGAGGACCAGACTTAGCTTTTTTAGATTTTATGTAAATGGTTTGGTTAGGAATTGCGTTCTTTTCGCTGATGATACATTTTTTTGTTCTGGTAAAAATATTTAACAGTTTTGGAGTCAATGATGAAGGAGCTTGTTAAAATTCAGACGTGGTTTAAACTTAACAAATTATCATTAAACTTGGATAAAACAAATTACATGATATTTAGTAATAGAAATAAAACTATTGATGTTGCATTTAAAATTGAGGGTTCAGAGATCTGTAGAGTTAATGAGGCAAAATTCTCAGCTGTCATCATCGATGATAAACTGACGTGGAGACAACATATAAATTCTGTGAAAATGAAAATATCTAAATCTATTGCGATATTTTACAGAGTCAGGGATCTGTTGAACGACAAAGCACTGTATTTGTTGTATAATACAATTACTGTGCCACATTTAATTTATTATGTTAATGTTAAGGGAAAAGCGTGTGAAACAATTACAAAGCCTATTTTTATTTTGCAGAAAAGAGTTGTAAGAATTATCACAAGAAAGCATTACTGTACCGTCATCCATCAAGTATATTATTTTAACAAATGAAATTGCTGAAGTTCCATGATTTGGTAGATTATAATATTTTATTGCTTATGTATAGAGCTCAGAATAATATACTACCTTCTAATATCCAAATGTATTTTGTAAAAAGATCAAGCTGTTACAATCTTAAGGGGAAAGATGTATTTGTAAAACCTCAGTATAGAACTACAGTAGTTTGAAGGGAAGATCTACCTTAATTCAGGTTTTCAAATCCCGGTTAAAAACTCACTACTACTCCATCGCTTTCAATGCCAGCTGATTTGTATTGGATCGTTTTATTTATGATCTGCAATGTTTTTATGTTTTTCGTGTTGTACTTCATTGTCTGTGTTGCCTGTTGCGTGTTTGTTTGTCCAGCACTTTGTGTGGACTTGTTCCTGTTTAAAGTGCTTTATAAATAAAATGGTATGGTATGGTATGGTATGGAATGACTTGGAGACAAATGTTAAGGAAGCCAAGTCAATCTTTGTATTTAAGAGACTGGTCAAAATTGAATTGTTAAAGAAACATATATATGAATGTATTTTAATGAGTAATGTATGGGAATTGAAAATTCAGTGAGTTATTTACTTTGTTTTGTTATTTACAGGAAACGTTTGTTTGAACTGTTTATTAAATAAGGATCAGAATTAATAAGATTTTTTCTTCATCGGCTACCTTTCATTTTATATTTTGTTTGTCTTTCTAATTACATATACTGTCAATTGTTATGCATTTCATTATAAAATTAATAAAAACAAAAATAAAATAAAAATAATAACATGTTGTTGGACTCTGCGGGACGTTTGACCCCCACAAAGATCTCCTCTCTGAGACCTGGGTTAAAAACATCTGGATTCAGAGAGGGCGGGGGCTGGAGTCGTGTAGATGAACTGTGGAACTGCAGAGGAAAAGCTGCAGTTTCACAACATGTCGTGTAAATGACCCTGAACCTGCAGCCTCAGGACCGGAGCGTTGACCACTGCGCCTCCGAACAACCAGGAGAACCACAGCTGCTCCTCAAACAGTCTCCAGTGTGAAGGTCAAACCTA
>JBBPBX010018110.1:17577-37388 GCA_038048925.1 Garcialebias charrua
GACCCCCTCCACGTTTACACCTTTTACTTCTCTGTCGTCCACAAACTCTGCCACATCCAGGATTAGAGGCTTTTTGCTTAATGGACCTTTGAGCTGAAACAACTGTTGTGGTCCCTGCAGATGAAAAAGGATAATAAAATATGGAGTTGGGCTTCAGGTCCAGACATGTCCACGTCCAGAAGCAGAAGACAAAGTGAGTAAAGGTGGGACACTCTCACCTTGAAGGACCACCCGGTCACTGCAGACCCACAACAACAGCTGTCCATGTCCTCAGCATGAGGAGAAGCTGGTTCCTGGTGCAGGATGGACTCCACCAGACCTGGACCAGGTCTCTGGTCCTGCAGGACTCAGGTCTCTGGTCCTGCAGGACTCAGGTCTCTGGTCCTGCAGGACTCAGGTAGTTCTGGGACCTCAGGGTCTCGTCTCTGCCAGCTGCAGAGGATGTTGCTCAGGTATCTGTGGGCGTCTTGTTCCTGAGTGACAGTCACATGGAGGCCAATAGACTCATCTTCTGTAATGAGGGTGTTGGTCCAGTCAGTCAAGGTGAAGAAGGAGCTTAACTGAAAGACAAAACTCTAGATGAACTGGTCTGTCTATGTACCAGAACCTGAACTCTGCAGCTCCTTCCTGGTCTGGGACGACCTGGAGATCCTCCAGGAGGACCTGCAGCAGGTCTCTGGTGCCTGAGCCTCCTTGTTTGGCTCCTGATGAGCTAGTCAAAGGTTAAACAGAAGATAATTGTCCGTATTGATCTGACAATCAATAATCATTTAGTGCACCAGGGATTAAACCAGACCTGAACTCTAGCTGATGCTCAGGTGACAGAATGTTCTGCTGAAGACCAGAAGCTGCAGAATAAATGAAAACCTGCCTCGAGTTCAACACCTGATCCTTCAGCTGATTTAATTTAGCTGTTAATAGAACATTCAGCAGATGTGCTGGTGTTTGTTTTAGCTGTTAGAACATTCAGCAGATGATGCTGATGTTTGTTCCCTTATCAGTCATGTTCACTCGGTGCAACACATTGACTATGGGAATTGCGCCCCCGTGCGGTTACCTGAAGTAATACAATCACACCTTTAAGGCAGGTGGGCATCAGCGTCACCACAGAGGCCCCGCCCTCTTGGTATAAAGAGGCGTGCGCCCATCTTACTTTCTCTTTTTTGCCCTTCACCTCGCTTACACCTGAACTTCGTGGGACTTCTCTGTAGCTACATCGCTCTATCTGAGGTGAGCTCGCTCCCTACTCTGAGCGCAGAGAAAATTCCTGCGTGTGGCTGGGCTAGCGAAAGCTAGTCCAGCGTCTTTTATTTAACCTCAAGGTTTTTTTCTTCTCTCTTCGCAGACGGCTTCGCTCGACGGCGCTAACTGCATCACACTGCTACCCCGCTAACGAGTAGCGGGCTAGCCAGTGAAAGCGACGCGACGAAGGAGACATCTTCGGACAACGTTAGCACAGCTAACAAGCTCTACTTTCTAAGCCATGGCGCCTGAGAAAAGGAAGCGAAAAGAAAAAAAAACGCTAAGAAGACC
This sequence comes from Garcialebias charrua, assembly GCA_038048925.1. Taxonomy (NCBI): domain Eukaryota; kingdom Metazoa; phylum Chordata; class Actinopteri; order Cyprinodontiformes; family Rivulidae; genus Garcialebias; species Garcialebias charrua. The sequence goes on from JBBPBX010018110.1 coordinate 19,111, forward strand.
AGCAGGCCAGCGAGCCCCAGCTCCCGAGCTTGCCCCAGCGGCTGCGGCTACTCCCTCTCGGCGACAGACACCCACGAGGCCTGTTCCGTCTGCCTGGGGATGTTGCACGCTAAGACAGCGCTGGAATCCCCCGACTCCTGCCCACATTGCAGCCAGATGATAGTCTGTGAGGAAGCATCACGTGGACATCATGGCCAAGGCCATGGGCGGCACCGCGCCAACATGGGACCTGGACCTCACAGAGCCGCTCACTCCCACACCGGAGCTCGAGAACATTGATCTAGAGGACAGTGGACAGGTCGAATGGGGGGACAGTATGGACATGGCGGCACCCGTCGGGGACTCGACGGCTGAGTTTGACACACGAGGCCTGATGAATGCATATGAACTCTCGCTAATGGCCTCGTGGGAGATTTCGGACAAAGAAGACAACAATGAGGACGAAGGGGAAGATGAAGAATTCCCCCAGAACCTGACGGCAGCTCTGCCAGAGGCAGACGTCTCCATCCCACCTTGTTTGACTTGTGTCGCAGAGCGGCGGACGCTTTGCAGATCACCTGGCCAGAACCCCCACCTCGCCAACAGGTTACGAGGTTGGCGGGCACCTACTTCTATGCGAAGCAGCAGTCGGCCACAAGACACAGGATGCCGATTTTCCCTGATTTTCTCACGAAGCTCACTCGCACCTGGGCTGAACCTAGAGCTCCCATGCTTCTGCCGCTCTCTCAGTTCCTCGACGTCGCCGGAATGGAGGCAGCAGGAATCACCAACGTCCCGCAGATGGAGGACACGCTGGCGGCTCACTTGGCCCCCAGGACTTTGGGTGCAAAACTAACTCTGCCTAGCAAAGCCTGCCGCGCTTCGGCTGCACAGCTCGAAAAATGCTACCGAGCTCAGGGCCTCGCGGTCCACGCGATGAACGCTTCGGCCTTAATGTAGGCGTACCTGGCAAAGAAGCTTCAGGAGCTCTAGGTAACCGCAAACAAAAAAAAAGGCGTCTGACATCCTAGAGGAAGCCCGTAGGGCGACTGATTTTGTGCTCCGCATGATGGGGACCGTGGCCATAGCTCAAAGGAGATGCATGGCTGAAGTAGTCATCGCCCAGCGCCACCTGTGGCTCACTCTGATGGACCTGCCAGAAGGTCAACGTTACCCCTTTCTTCACCACCCGATGGAGCCGACGGGACTCTTCGGGGGGGCTCTGGAATATCCAGAGCAGGCTGGAGCAACAAAGGAAGCAGGCTGAAGCGTTGCGCGAGGGGATGCCGAGAAAGGCTTATGCCCCCCCCAGAGACACCAGCGGGAGCAGGCCCGTGCAGCCTCGACACCGCTCAGCCACACGCCATCCCCCGCAGAAAAGGCCAGCTTACGATGGGGAGCAGCGGCAGAGACCCGTAGCAGGTCCATCTCTGGCCGGTCAGTCCTGGAGCAGGAACAGGTTTGTTCCTCGCCAAGCGGTTCTGCCGAGGACTTCCTCGACGAACCGGGACAGAAGACAAAAGCGGGCCTGACGAAGCAGACCCGCTCCACAGTTTTGCAGGTTCGTCCGTCCACGGGGTACGGGAACCAAGACATTTAATCCCAGACTTTATTTGGTAAAGACTACGAAAAGCTGGTGACATTCGTGTGTGCTCAAAACATGATGTTTCTGACATGTGTATAATAAAGACAAATTTCTGTTCTTCAAAACACACAAATAAAGTACCAGAAGCACAAACTACCCTGATTCTTGACTAAAAAAAACAACAACAAAAAAAACGGGGACAACAACAACCCATTTTTATGAAAACAGCCACTATAAAGGGAGAGGGCAAGCACCCCTCCTCCCTCGTGTAGCACAGGGAGTCAGGTCAGATAATGAATTGCAGCGGGATGTCTGGGGTCTCTCTGGAGCAGACAGACTTCACGGCGTCCACGTGCGGTCAGGCCAGTTCGCTCAGGGTCGAGCGAGGGGGGTCAGAGGCTCCCTTGCCCGCACCCACAAGGCGTAGGCAGCCCGTAATAAACATGCCTCTGAGGCTCTCAACGCATACGCAGGCCTGGGAGACGTGTCTACCGAACACGTGGGTCATGTCAACAGTGTGTCACGGGCTCCGCCTGCAGTTTCGCAAGCGGCCGCCCCCGTTCACAGGGGTGCTAAAGTCAGATATAAACCCAGAATGTGCACACGTCTTGAGGGAGGAAATAACAGCAATGTTGCAGAAAGGTGTGATCCGTGTTGTTCCAAAACGAGACATAAACACTGGCCACTTCAGCAAATACTTCCTCGTGCCCAAACGGGACTGAACCTTGAGACAGATACTGGATCTCAGGGCTTTGAACAAGAGAATAACAACTTACAGGTTCAAAATGCTTAAGCTGAGACAAGTACTCCAGTCTGTGAGACCGGGAGACCACACGTGCACGGTGGATCTGAAAGACGCTTACTTCCATGTGAGCATTTGGAAGAGACACAGAAAATATCTACGCTTTGCATTCGAAGGGAAAGCTTACGAATTCAAAGCTTTACCTTTCGGATTAAAAACCGCTCCACGCTCTTTCACAAAGTGCCTGGACGCAGCTTTGACCCCCCTCAGGGGTCAGGGGGTCCGAATTTTGAATTATTTAGACGACCTTCTGATTCTCGCCAGCAGCAGAACACAAGCCCAGTTGCACACACACATGGTGATGACGCACCTGGAGGCTCTGGGCTTCGTTTTAAATCAGCAGAAAAGCGATCTGACTCCATCACAGATTACCGTATTTCTGGGCGTACAGATCAACACCATCATGTACAGAGCACAGCTTTCAGAGGAGCGGGTTTCTTCGATACGCCTCTGCCTGGCACGCTTTCAGCTGGGTCAGAGAGTGTCCTTCAAGTTCTGCCAGCGCCTCTTGGGCCTACTGGCAGCCGCCATCCCCTGCGTGCCCCAGGCATTGCTGAAAATGCGTGCTCTGCAAATATGGCTAAACAAACAAACGCGTCCTGCCCCCCTCAGGCGGGCAGGGAGGATTTTGATCAGCCAAGAATGTCTGACAGCCCTGGAACCCTGGAGGGATCCCTCAGTGTTCACTGCAGGCGTCCCGCTGGGACGAGTCCTGTCTCGTGTGGTAATCACGACAGACGCTTCGTTGGGAGGATGGGGAGCAGTTTGCAGGAACCAGAACGCCCAAGGGCTCTGGGGAAAACAGGATGCAAAGCTCCACATCAACTTACTGGAGTTAAAAGCTGTTTATCTGTCAATAAAGCTCTTTTACAAAAAGGGGCTGATTGCAAAACAGCATGTCCTCATAAAATCGGACAGCAGGACAGCAGTGTCCTACATCAACAGGGAGGGGGGACGAGGTCCCGGGCCCTCCTCGGCCTGACACACAGGCTGCTCACGTGGTGTGGCCCCAGAATTTTGTCACTGAGAGCGACACACATCCCGGGAGAGCTAAACCACGGGGCAGACGCCCTCTCAAGAGGACCACTACTGGCCTCAGAATGGAGACTGAACCCACGGATAGTGGACCAGGTCTGGTCACGATTCGGGCGGGCATCCGTCGATCTGTTCGTGCAAAACCAGCTCGCACTGCGCTCTGTACTTCTCACTGAAGGAAACAGACGCAAAGATGGGGACGAATGCCCTGGCCCACGACTGGCCAACAGGGGTGCTGTATTACGTGTTTCCACCTGTCCCTTTAATCCAGGTGATGCTGGAACGTGTACGCAGGGGAGCCCTCTCCCTGATATTAATAGCCCCCAGGTGGCCACAGAAACCGTGGTTCCCAGAAATAATCTCATTGTTGTCAGGGACTCCATGGCAGCTGCCCCCACACAGGGACCTGCTGACTCAAGCCCACGGGCAGCTTCTCCACCACGTCCAGAACTGTGGCAACTCACAGCTTGGCCGCTGAAAGGAACAGGCTGATGGCCTCGGGCCTCCCCAGTAATGTTATTAACACAATACAGGGGGCGAGAGCTGGGTCAACTCAGACTCTCTACGCTCGTAAATGGCGTGTCTTTGAGGCCTGGTGTCTAGAGAGGAATATTATCTCATATTCCTGCGACTTAGTCCAGCTCCTCACCTTTTTACAGGACCTGCTGGAAAAAGGCAGCTCATTTTCCACCATTAAGGTGTTTTTGTCAGCCATCTCGGCGTGCCACGAAGGCTGGGGGGAGGGGGGGAGCACCCAGTGCCCACCCTCTCACGATAAGTTTCATGAAGGGCGTACTGAGGAAAAGGCCCCCAGCAGGACTCTGGCCTAAGACTAGGACCTTCAGTTAGTCTTGGATGCCTTGTGTGAGCCTCCATTTGAGTCTCTCAGCAGCATTAAGATGTTATCTTATAAAACTGCTTTGCTCCTGGTTCTCTGCTCAGCTAAACGTGTGGGTGACCTCCATGCTTTATCTGTGCACCCAATGTGTACAAGGTTTGCCCCTGATGGATCAAAGGTCACTCTGCGTCCTAACCCTACATACATGCCAAAAGTACCAACTCTAAATCCCAGAAGTCTGGACTTTGAGCTCTCTGAGTTTCCTCACCACCCTGTCATCACTGAGGAACAGAGGAGGTTGAGATCACTCTGCCCTGTCAGGGCCTTGAGTGTTTACATCAACAGAACTGTCAGTTGGAGGAAAACAAACCAAGTGTTTGTTTTGCCAATCCTGCTGCGGGCAGAGCCCTTTCAAAGCAGCGCCTCTAACACTGGGTGACTGAGGCCATAAAAAGGGCTTACAGCAGCAAAGGTCAACAGATGCCCTCTGGGGTACACGCCCATTCCACTCGAGGCCTGGCAGCCTCATGGGCTCTGTTTAAGGGTGTTCCAGTGGCAGACATTTGTGCTACGGCTAACTGGAGTTCCACAAATACGTTTGCAAAACACTATTGTTTGGATGTCACTGCTTGTGACGTCACTCAGGCTGTACTCTCTAACACACAGTAGAGATCAGCCAAAACGCCTAAAGTATAAAGGCAGAAGTTCTCACAAGCATGCATTTTTACTGAGCATTTCAAGGGCGTGAATAAATTACGTTCCCATAGTCAATGTGTTGCACCGAGTGAACATGACTGATAAGGGAACTGAAAGTTATGCACCATAACTCATGTTCCCTGAAGGAAGGGAACGAGGTGCAACACGGTGGCACAACTGGTAGACCGGCAACCTTCTCTCAGCGAGAAGGTTGCCGGTTCAAATCCCGGTCCGGGGGCCTTTCTGGGTGGAGTTTGCATGTTCTCCCCGTGCATGCGTGGGTTTCCTCCGGGTACTCCGGTTTCCTCCCACAGACCAAAAACATGCACGTTAGGCTGATTGGTGACTCTAAATTGACCCTAGGTGTGAGTGTGAGAGTGGATGGTTGTTTGGTGTGAGTGAGACAGGTCCCTCTTGTAAATGAGTCCCCATGACTCAACGAGGCTAGCCTGTATAAACAAAGGTTGAATGAATGAATGAAAAAACACATGTTTGCCCTTTTCAATGCCAAAGCTCGGTGAAGTGCTCTTGGAGAAAGTAAGATGGGCGCACGCGTCTTTATACCAAGAGGGCGTGGCCTCTGTGGTGATGCTGACGCCCACCTGCCGTAAAGGCGTGATTGTATTACTTCAGGTAACCGCGCGGGGCGCAATTCCCATAGTCAATGTGTTGCACCTCATTCCCTTGAGTTATGGTGCATAACTTTCAGTTTTAGCTGTTAATACTTTGTATATACACACATATATACTGTACACACATATATATGTATATATACATATACAGTAGGTAGTCCCCGACTTACGAGCGCTCTGACCTACGAGGTTCCGGACTTACGAGCTGGCGAATTTTTGGAAAAAACGCAAAAAATACCGAGTTTTTCTGTGATTTTTCACCACAGTTCGTTAGCTAAACATGTGGACACACGTTTCCGATCATTTTTATGCACTCGTAAGCAGTTTTTCGATGAAAAACGAGTGTTTGTAGTCGCGCTAGCAAAACCGTTCCAACTTACGAGCGAAATTCCGGACTTACGAGACACGTGGCGGCCGTTCCAAGTTACGAATTTTCGCTTTACGAGCGCCTCGTTGTAACGGAACTCGCTCGTAAGTCGGGGACTACCTGTATATGTATATATACATATATAAGTGTGTATATATACATATATATGTATATATACATGTACAGTATATGTATATATACAGTACATATATATGTATACAGTATATATACATATACATATACAGTATATGTGTGTACATATACATACTGTATATATATGTATGTATGTGTGTGTGTGTGTGTGTGTGTGTGTGTGTGTTTGTGTGTGAGTGAGTGGAGATGCGCACGGCCGATGATCAGCTGATCCATCTGAGTTTAACTGGACTTGTTTTACCTGCTTCAACCGGTCAGAGCTGCCTCCTCCTCAACACGTTTTTATATTGTTTCTTCTCATTTACTGTAGTTTTATTTCTGATGTAGGATTATCAGAAGCCTGAGACCATTCTGGTCCATCCATCAGTATTATGGCCTGGCTCGAGTTTTGGGTCAGGCCGGGCCCGTGTTTTAATTGACAGCTGTAGTCAGCAGGTTCTTTGTTAAATTGTTCCATCATGGCTGCCAACATACACATCTGGAATCAAAACACTTTTACGGAATAAAATGTGAAATCTGCAGAACTCAGAATTTGAAGTGAAATAAAAACTTTAACGATTTTTGTTTTATGATGAATGCCGATGAATTTTTAAGTAAAGCATTTGTTAGTTTTTGTTATTTGTGCATTTTATATATTTAAATAGTATCTGAATCACCATTTATACAAAAATATATAAATAAATGTTGGTAATTTAGCCAAGGCTCATATTTGTTGGCACTCCAGTGAGTTTGTTGTTTGTTTCCATTAATTAGTCATTAAGTTGTTAGATTTGTTTTCAACATTTGTTGTCGTAAATTTTCACAAAACAAGTCCAACGCTTAGGCCCAGTTTTTACAGAACCAGAACCTTGAAGTCCTGCGGTCACGGCCTGACGGTGACCTACACGCTGCTCTGAAAGGCTCTGGACACCGTGAAGTGATAATACGATTCATTAACCGCCTCCGCCGAGCTGATGTCTGTCATCAGAGAGGATGCTGGGAGTCTCCACAGCTCATGGTGCCTTCATGTTCATCAGGAAAAGTCAGGTTCAGGTTAAAAGCAGAGGTCATGCAGGGTTTTATTGTTGTATATGTTTGCATGGCCGTGCATGAAGTAAATTAATATTTCAGCTGCTTTCATGATTTGTTCTTTAGTTTATGTACAGTCGTGTTTTTTCTGATGTCCCTGAAGGCACCATGAGTCATTTGCTGTCACCAGAGAGGAGCTGCAGGTTGAGTTCATGATCAAACAGCAGGAATCTAAGAGCTGAGAGACGGAGACGCTGGACGAGGACAGTCGAGCCAGGATGAGTCCTGTGGCCAAGCTGAAGAACGGCTTCAGAGCAGACAAAATGGCTGCCGTGGCTATTGTCTGATCGTCTGTCTTCATGTGTTGTTTCCTGCTGGACCACAACACATGAAGCTTCACTAAAGTTACAACTGATCAACTAGAGCAGCTTTCCCAACAGAGCACTTCACTCTCAGACTGCAGGTTTACTTGTGGTTCCTAGAGTTTCCAGCAGCAGAATGGAGGAAGATCTTTCAGTTGTCAGGCTCCTCTCTTGTGGAACCAACTTCCAGTTTGTGTCCATGAGGCTGACACATTGTCCAGTTTGAAGACTGGGATTAACACTTTACTTTTTCATAAATTCTATAGTTAGTGTCAACTTGGGTTTCCTGAGCTGTCCCAAGTTAGTTCTGCTGCTGCTGGAGAACAAACTGACCACATGAACTGGACCTGGTTTAGGTCAGAACACCTGATTCGGGTCAGAACTGGACCTGGTTTAGGTCAGAACACCTGATCCGGGTCAGAACTGGACCTGATCTGGGTCAGAACTGGACCTGATCTGGGTCAGAACTGGACCTGATCCGGGTCAGAACTGGACCTGATCCGGGTCAGAACTGGACCTGATCCGGGTCAGAACTGGACCTGGTTTAGGTCTGGTTTAGGCCTCACTCCTTGGGAGGACCTTGGAGAACTGGGGGGGGGGTATGTAGGGTCAGCGGGGGAGCTGACTCGCTGCGGGAGCATTGTTCCTGCAGATATTTTCTCCCCATCCCTCACCACGCACCTTTGCCCTCCTCGTCTCAAATTAATACATGTAGGGATTTTGAGACTCAGGTATGCTGCAACGTTTTTACATCTCTGTTGTTCAGAACCACCTGGGACTCAATTTTATTATACACTTAGACATTCACTCGTAAACATCCTCATAAAATTCACATATAGGAACTTGTGGTGAGCACTATGGTTATGGGTGGCGGGATGACATCACTCTCACCTCCTGTGCCTATGCTCACTCACAATTATGCATTTAGACAATAAGGGCCTGGGTTAGAGTTGGAGTGGAGGGGAAACTGGTATAATACCAGCCTTTGCTTCTTCTCTTCCCTTTTTAAATGCACTTTACAGCAACACACATCAACAGCACATTTGGGGACGGGGGTGTGTGTGTCGGGGTCTAGGTTTGTTAAAAAAAAGTTTCCCACCACCTGGTTCCCTGGCGGCCATTCTAGAGGTGGGGTACGGTAAGATAGCAGGCTGTCGGGGTGTTGTCCTGGACTATGGGAGGGTTCGGGGCCTGAGGGTTTGCGGTGGGCGAGACTGGCATTGCGCTCTCCCTAGGCCTAGGGGCTGCTTGGGCTCGGGTGTCCTGTCCTGCCGGCAGGGCGCGGGTTAGGCCGAATCTTGGATGTCGGCTACTCTCCACCCCAGAATGAATGGGCCTGCCTCCTGGGTTTGGATGTGGGCTGCCCCATGTAGGGGGCAGGTACATGTCTTGGACCTGGGGGGTATAGAGTGTGCATCGGGATTATGAATGGAACGTGTCGTTATTGTTTGTATTTGTGTGAGTGAGGGTGAGGATGAGGGTGGGTCTGAGTGAGTGTGTCTGTGTATGAATGTTTAATTGTCAGGCTGGGACTTAGGCTGCCCCCTCTGATACATCTGAGGCTACTTGGTGTCGTGCTCCTACCACGTGGCCCCCTGGCGGGGTATGCCCTTGCCTACCGGCGCACTTGGGGCCCTCGGCATCGGGGGTTGGGCACTTGAGCGTATGTCGGTCCGGCCTGGTGGCTGCCTGGTGGGGCTGGGGTCCTCTGGTCCTATCGGGTCTGGGCCTGAGGGGTGGGCGTCCCTTGTGCCCGGGCCTGGGCCTGGGGCTATGTCGGTGTGGCGGGCTCCGGTGGGGTCCTGTGAGTTTGTCGCTGTTGGCCCCTGGGGGTCATTGTGTGTGGTTGCTGGTAGGGCCCTCTCGGTTCTCCCCTATGGTCGGATCTGGGGTATGGGTGAGTGGTTCGTCCTGTTCGGGTGGCCCTGGGGGCTCTGAGCTCAGGGTCCTTCTTGGGGTCTTGGGCTCTGGTACCCCCATTTGTCTGCCTCGGGTCTTGGGGGGCGGATCTCTGATGCTTCACGGTCGCTATTGAATGTTCTATTAGAGAAGCCTGATGCCGGCTACACACCAAACGCATTTCACACAGCCGAAGCAGCCAGTTTACATGCAAAGTCTATGTGGCCGCACATCGAGGAGCGGCGCAGCGTGACGCGGCGCGTTTTGAGCAGTTTAAGCAGCGCGGCATGGTGCGGCAGTTCTTTTCCGCGCACGCGGCTCGTCCAGAGCAGCCGCTGCCTGATTTCAACAAATTGAACTTTGACCTAGTTTGGCTGCTCGCCACGTAGTAGCAACCAATCGGGAGAGACTCTGCTATGTGATGACGCAACGACGACGGGACATACATATAGTTACAGATTTAATAAATGCATTTTGGAATGTGTATATGTACATATCCATATGTATACATGTACTGAGTTGACTGAGCAAATACATTATTTGTAGATTTTAAACGGGTCATGTTACACACATACACTTTTGAAATTTAATACCAGTTAGGCACTTTTTTTGTATTATTGGTTTATTGTTCTAAGATTCTGTAGACAATAGTCACCTAAATACTGTGGCATACTGCTAACACTTGTCGGGTGAAAAAACAAACCCGACCGGAAAAGGAGCAAGACACTCCTCCCACTACGCGTCTTCAGACGCGTTCGGTGTGAACAGACATCTGTTGACAAGCAGCCAACACCGCGCGTCCGGAGCGTTTTTGCTGCTCAAGAAGCGTTCGGTGGGAACACGGCATTATTCATTTATGCATACTTAATAATTATACTTAATATACTGTATATATATATAATAATCTACTGCAAAGTCATGAATGTTATGTGTCTTTTGTGCATATGTGTTTTGTTGCTGTGTTCTGTCATGTACTTCACAGGATTGCAGACAGTGGTCGGGTGTGTTTGCCTTGTGCTCTTTTTGTGGATATTTGTTTTGTGGTCTTACTTTCTGTGTTTTCCTTTCTTTCTATTAAAAAAATCATATTGGTGTGAAGAGGATGGCTGTGAGGTGAGAAAGGAGGCCATCTATGAAGGGAAAAAAATAATAATAATAAAGAACAACTGACCCGTGTCAGAACTGGACCTGATTTAAGTCAGAACACCTGATCCGGGTCAGGTGTTCTGACCAGCAGCTTTGACGAAGTTGTTCAGAGTGAGGTGGAGGCCATCATCAAGAAAATGAAGACTTCATCCTGCGCCCTGGATCCCTTCCCCTCGTCTCTCATAAAATCCAATCACTCTGCAATAGGCCCACTTATCACTCAAATAATAAATCAGTCTCTACAATCTGGTCATGTTCCACTGCCTCTAAAAACTGCCATCATTAGGCCTCTTCTGAAAAAATCTAATTTGGATCCCGACATTTTTTCTAATTACCGCCCAATTTCACACCTCCCTTTTCTGTCTAAAGTGCTGGAAAAAGCTGTTGCTGCTCAGCTGCAGGACCACCTACAACAACACTCTCTGTATGAGAAGTTCCAGTCTGGATTCAGAGCAGCTCACAGTACTGAGACTGCATTGCTGAGAGTTACCAATGATGTCCTCATGGCTGCTGACACTGGCTCTCCCTCCATCCTTGTCCTCCTTGACCTCACTGCAGCCTTCGACACTGTGGACCATAGTATCCTCCTCCACCGTCTTCATGTGGAGGTCGGTCTCTGCGACACAGTCCTGGACTGGTTCAAATCTTTCCTCTCCAATAGGCTGGAATGTGTTAGTCTTGGCAACGCCACGTCCCAGACAGTCTGTGTCTCCTGTGGTGTCCCTCAGGGGTCGGTTCTGGGGCCCCTGCTGTTTTCCCTTTACATGCTGCCTTTAGGTCAAATTATTAATCAGTTCAACATTTCTTTTCACTGTTATGCCGACGATACACAGCTTTACATCAGGACTGGAGCATCCTCATCTTCCACCTTGTCATCTCCATCTTCACTCACTGCCCTCTCTGCCTGCCTGGAGGAAATAAGGGCATGGATGAATCAGAACTTTCTTCAATTAAACTGCTCCAAGACTGAGGCCATACTGATTGGCACCCCTCACCAGGTACAAACATCAACTTTAACAACAATCTCCTTCTCTGGTCAAGACATCCCCCTCTCCACCTCTGTTACAAATCTTGGAATAAAAATGGACTCTCATCTTACATTTGAAAATCACATTAAGCATCTGTTTAAAACTTGCTTCTTCCATCTTCGAAACATCTCCAGACTTCGCCCATCTCTGACTTTTCCTGATGCTGAGAAGCTCGTCCATGCTTTTGTCTCCTCCAGGCTCGACTACTGCAACTCCCTGTTTATTGGAATCCCTGGCAAAAACCTTCAGAAACTTCAATATATTCAAAACAGTGCAGCAAGGATCTTGTTGAGAGTTCGTAAATTTGAACATATTACGCCCATTCTCCATAACCTTCATTGGCTTCCTGTCACCTACAGAATTCAGTACAAAACTGCTCTCATTACACATCAATGCTTACATGGAGCTTCACCAGATTATCTGAAGGATATTCTTATTCCATACTCATCCACCCGGTCGCTGCGGTCACAGAACAGTAATCTCCTTCACATTCCGAGAACCAAATTAAGGACCATGGGAGACCGGGCTTTCAGTGTGGCTGCCCCCCGCCTGTGGAACTCTCTTCCTGACTGTCTGAGAGCTCCACAGTCACTGGTTGACTTTAAGAGCGGCTTGAAGACCTTTCTTTTCAACCGAGCATACTCTGCCTCCTCATGATTCTACTTTTGATCTTAGTTGATACTGTTATTGATTTTACTTGTTTTATTATTTGTTTTATTGACATTTAATTCTGTTGCACTTTGTAGCACTTTGAGATTTTCATTAATGAATAGTGCGTTATAAATTGAATTCATTATTATTATTATAGAACTGGACCTGGTTTAAGTCAGAACTGTACCTTAGGTCAGAACACCTGATCCGGGTCAGAACTGGACTCACCTGTCTGCGCTCAGGGCGGTGAGCGTGAACACGGACACGCCCACGGAGGTGAGCTGGATGAGTGGGATGAGTTTGCACGCGGCCTCTCCGAACACCCACTCCTCGGAGAAGAAGCGGAACGCGTCCACGGGCACGCAGGTCACGAGCAGCAGCAGGTCCCCGCACGCGAGGCTGCAGATGAAGATGTTGGGCACGCTGCGCATGGCACTGTGGGAGATGAAGACGCGCACGAGCGCCGCGTTCCCCAGCAGCCCCACGGTGATGATGATGACGTAGAGCGAGGTCATGACGCAGCGCACCGCCACGTGCACGGCCTCCTCCCCCCACGAGGAGCCACCGGGCTCCTCCGTGGAGTTCAGGAGAGCAGGAGGCAGGTGGGAGAGGAACTCGTCGTCCATGGTGGGGGGAGAAGAGGAGAAGAAGAGGAGGAGGAGAGAGGAGAAGAAGAGGAGGAGGAGAGAGGAGGAGGAGAGAGGAGAAGAAGAGGAGGAGGAGAGAGGAGAAGAGGAGGAGGAGGAGAGAGGAGGAGAAGAGGAGAAGAGGAGAAGAAGAGGAGGAGAGAAGAGGAGAAGAAGAGGAGGAGGAGAGAGGAGGCGCTGCGCGTAAAACCCTGGAGGAGAAAAAAGTTTGTCTCCTCAGCTGAGAGGAGTCGCAGACTGAGGAGGAGCAGGAGCTGCTGCGCGTAAAGAGGAGGAGGAGGAGGAGAGGAGAGGAGGAGGAGGAGGAGGAGCTGCTGCGCGTAAAGAGGAGGAGGAGAGGAGAGGAGGAGGAGGAGGAGGAGGAGGAGCTGCTGCGCGTAAAGAGGAGGAGAGGAGAGGAGGAGGAGGAGGAGGAGAGGAGAGGGAGGCTGGAGATCAGCCCGTGTTCTATATAAGATATCTATGGATCAGCCTCCCTCTCCTCTCTGTTCCTGAGAGAAGAAGAAGAGGAGGAGGAACCTGCACCTCCTGATCAGTCTGTCCGATGATGGACTCAGTATGGAAGGTCGTTAGTGCCATATTCACTCAATGAAAGAAGTGAATAAATGAATGTGCTGTGAACGGGCCAGAACATTATGACCACTGACAGTTGAGGTGTGGACAGAAACACTCACACAGGAGAACACGCACGTGATGTGGTGCCCCCTGGTGTTAACAGGAAGTACTTCACGTGCACGAGCCCTGCAGCCACACGTCCATCACCTGTTTCAGCTCATACACAAAGATCAGTTTGTGTTTGTAGCTTAGTCGGCCATCTTGAATAGAGTCATCAGCTGTGGGTTATTAAAATCTGTCCATTGTCTGGTTCTGGACTCAGGTCTGGTTCTGGACTCAGGTCTGGTTCTGGACTCAGGTCTGGTTCTGGACTCAGGTGGTTCTGGACTCAGGTCTGGTTCTGGACTCAGGTGGTTCTGGACTCAGGTGGTTCTGGACTCAGGTCTGGTTCTGGACTCAGGTCTGGTTCTGGACTCAGGTGTGGTTCTGGACTCAGGTCTGGTTCTGGACTCAGGTCTGGTTCTGGACTCAGGTGTGGTTCTGGACTCAGGTCTGGTTCTGGACTCAGGTCTGGTTCTGGACTCAGGTCTGGTTCTGGACTCAGGTGTGGTTCTGGACTCAGGTCTGGTTCTGGACTCAGGTCTGGTTCTGGACTCAGGTGTGGTTCTGGACTCAGGTGTGGTTCTGGACTCAGGTCTGGTTCTGGACTCAGGTGGTTCTGGACTCAGGTGTGGTTCTGGACTCAGGTCTGGTTCTGGACTCAGGTCTGGTTCTGGACTCAGGTGGTTCTGGACTCAGGTGGTTCTGGACTCAGGTCTGGTTCTGGACTCAGGTCTGGTTCTGGACTCAGGTGTGGTTCTGGACTCAGGTCTGGTTCTGGACTCAGGTCTGGTTCTGGACTCAGGTCTGGTTCTGGACTCAGGTGGTTCTGGACTCAGGTCTGGTTCTGGACTCAGGTCTGGTTCTGGACTCAGGTGTGGTTCTGGACTCAGGTGTGGTTCTGGACTCAGGTCTGGTTCTGGACTCAGGTGTGGTTCTGGACTCAGGTGTGGTTCTGGACTCAGGTGTGGTTCTGGACTCAGGTCTGGTTCTGGACTCAGGTGTGGTTCTGGACTCAGGTGTGGTTCTGGACTCAGGTCTGGTTCTGGACTCAGGTGGTTCTGGACTCAGGTGTGGTTCTGGACTCAGGTCTGGTTCTGGACTCAGGTCTGGTTCTGGACTCAGGTGTGGTTCTGGACTCAGGTGTGGTTCTGGACTCAGGTCTGGTTCTGGACTCAGGTGTGGTTCTGGACTCAGGTCCGGTTCTGGACTCAGGTGTGGTTCTGGACTCAGGTCTGGTTCTGGACTCAGGTGTGGTTCTGGACTCAGGTGTGGTTCTGGACTCAGGTGTGGTTCTGGACTCAGGTCTGGTTCTGGACTCAGGTGTGGTTCTGGACTCAGGTGTGGTTCTGGACTCAGGTCCGGTTCTGGACTCAGGTCCGGTTCTGGACTCAGGTCTGGTTCTGGACTCAGGTCCGGTTCTGGACGCAGGTCTCGGGGCATCATGAGGAGGTCCTTGTCCAGCCACCTCTTCAGCTCTCCTGGGAGGACTCCAAGCTCCAGGTGTTCCCAGATCAGCCGAGACATAGTCTCTCCAGCACGTCCTGGGACCTGGGTCTTCCCTGGGGTCTCTGTGCAGTTGGACATGTCCAGAACAACTCCCTAAGGAAGTGTCCATGGTCCACCCTGACCAGAGTTCAAGACCAGAGGTGGGGGTGACCCCCCTCCCCGTCTGCATGCACAACAATTATGAACCAAATCAACAAACACACGGTTTGAAAAGCTGCACTCACATGTAACTGAACCAGCAGGAACTGTACGAAGCATCAAATCCTGTTTGCACTGCGTGATTCAATGATTCATGTGATTCAATGATTCATGTGGTTAGATGGTTCATGTGATTCAATGGTTCATGTGATTCAATGGTTCATGCGATTCAATGGTTCATGTGATTCAATGATTCATGTGATTCAATGGTTCATGTGATTCAATGGTTCATGTGATTCAATGGTTCATGTGATTCAATGGTTCATGTGATTCAATGGTTCATGTGATTCAATGGTTCATGCGATTCAATGGTTCATGTGATTCAATGGTTCATGTGATTCAATGGTTCATGTGATTCAATGGTTCATGTGATTCAATGGTTCATGTGATTCAATGGTTCATGTGATTCAATGGTTCATGTGATTCAATGGTTCATGTGATTCAATAGTTCATGTGATTCAATGGTTCATGCGATTCAATGGTTCATGCGATTCAATGGTTCATGAGATTCAATGGTTCATGTGATTCAATGGTTCATGTGATTCAATGGTTCATGTGATTCAATGGTTCATGCGATTCAATGGTTCATGTGATTCAGCATGATTCAATGGTTCATGCGATTCAATGGTTCATGTGATTCAATGGTTCATGAGATTCAATGGTTCATGCGATTCAATAGTTCATGTGATTCAATGGTTCATGTGATTCAATGGTTCATCTGATTCAATGGTTCATGTGATTCAATGGTTCATGTGATTCAATAGTTCATGCGATTCAATAGTTCATGTGATTCAATGGTTCATGCGATTCAATGGTTCATGTGATTCAATGGTTCATGTGATTCAATGGTTCATGTGATTCAATGGTTCATGTGATTCAATGGTTCATGCGATTCAATGGTTCATGTGATTCAATGGTTCATGAGATTCAATGGTTAATGTGATTCAATAGTTCATGTGATTCAATGGTTCATGTGATTCAATGGTTCATCTGATTCAATGGTTCATGTGATTCAATGGTTCATGTGATTCAATAGTTCATGTGATTCAATAGTTCATGTGATTCAATGGTTCATGCGATTCAATGGTTCATGTGATTCAATAGTTCATGTGATTCAATGATTCATGTGATTCAATGGTTCATGTGATTCAATAGTTCATGTGATTCAATGGTTCATGCGATTCAATGGTTCATGTGATTCAATGGTTCATGTGATTCAATGGTTCATGTGATTCAATGGTTCATGTGATTCAATGGTTCATGTGATTCAATGGTTCATGTGATTCAATGGTTCATGTGATTCAATGGTTCATGTGATTCAATGGTTCATGTGATTCAATGGTTCATGTGATTCAATGGTTCATGTGATTCAATGGTTCATGTGATTCAATGGTTCATGTGATTCAATGGTTCATGTGATTCAATGGTTCATGTGATTCAATGGTTCATGTGATTCAATGGTTCATGTGATTCAATGGTTCATGTGATTCAATGGTTCATGTGATTCAATGGTTCATGTGATTCAATGGTTCATGTGATTCAATGGTTCATGTGATTCAATGGTTCATGTGATTCAATGGTTCATGTGATTCAATGGTTCATGTGATTCAATGGTTCATGTGATTCAATGGTTCATGTGATTCAATGGTTCATGTGATTCAATGGTTCATGTGATTCAATGGTTCATGTGATTCAATGGTTCATGTGATTCAATGGTTCATGTGATTCAATGGTTCATGTGATTCAATGGTTCATGTGATTCAATGGTTCATGTGATTCAATGGTTCATGTGATTCAATGGTTCATGTGATTCAATGGTTCATGTGATTCAATGGTTCATGTGATTCAATGGTTCATGTGATTCAATGGTTCATGTGATTCAATGGTTCATGTGATTCAATGGTTCATGTGATTCAATGGTTCATGTGATTCAATGGTTCATGTGATTCAATGGTTCATGCGATTCAATGGTTCATGTGATTCAATGGTTCATGTGATTCAATGGTTCATGTGATTCAATGGTTCATGCGATGCAATGGTTCATGTGATTCAATGGTTCATGCGATGCAATGGTTCATGTGATTCAATGATTCATGTGATTCATCGGCTCACATGATTCAATGGTTCATGGGATTCAGTGGTTCTTGTGATTCAACGGTTCATCTGATTCAACATTTCCTTTGATTCAGTGGTTCATGTGATTCAGTGGTTCTTGTGATTCAATGGTTCGTGTGATTCAATGGTTCATGTGATTCAGCAGTTCCTGTGATTCAACGGTTCATCTGATTCAACATTTCCTGTGATTCATTGGTTCCCGTGATTCAGTGGTTCCCGTGATTCAGTGGTTCCTTTGATTCAACGGTTCATCTGATTCAACATTTCCTTTGATTCAGTGGTTCATGTGATTCATTGGTTCATGTGATTAAGTGGTTCCTGTGATTCAGTGGTTCCTGTGATTCAGTGGTTCATGTGATTCAGTGGTTCCTGTGATTCAAAGGTTCGTGTGATTCAATGGTTCATGTGATTCATTGGTTCATGTGATTCAGCAGTTCCTGTGATTCAACAGTTTATCTGGTGATTGTAGAATGAAAACCAGGACTGAGTTGATACAGAAATAGATTCAAACGTCTTTCACTGAATCAAACTTGTTTTATTGGCCCGATGTGAGAAACCACCACCTGCTCAGAAGAACAGCACCGATCAGAGGAGGAGTTTGGACTTTCTGACTCCTTCTGGTCTCATCTCGTGTCTTGGTTCCAGAACCTGGAGGTTGGAGATGCAGGCGTCCATCTGTCAGGTTCTGCTGCTTCAGAGTTTCTCTGATGGTCGGACCAGAACTGGGTCTTCAGCTGATGTGAAACAAATCTGTCACTTCCTGTCTCTGACACCACACATGAATTAATGACTCTCTCATCGGCTCATCAGGATTCTGCACGAGGCTCCACTTCAGTCTCATCTCAGCTGGTCTCTCATCAGGTCCATGCAGGACCGGGCCTCTCTCCAGAACCTGCAGGTTTCTTTGATCTCATTGTTGTGATGCTGAATGAAGCTTGGAGCAGATCACGAGGCGACACAGCCGAAGCAGCTGA
>JBBPBX010018111.1:2139-16480 GCA_038048925.1 Garcialebias charrua
TGCTTCTCAATTTACATTTGTATTAGCAAAGCATCATCTGACAGATTGTAATAAAACACTGTGGACTTACTTTTACATCAAATATCCATTTGGAATCGTCCCTGTTCAAAATGGCCACCTCAGCTAGTCAACCTTAGCAAACACAAAGATGGACACAACTCAGTCATTTTCATAATGTTTAGAATAAATATGTTGTGGCTGTAGCTGTGTGGCATCCTCAACACCTATTTCGAGCACTAACTGTGCAGCATTTTAGTTTCAAACTTGCTTGCAAATTATTGGGTGATGTGCATTCTCTCAAGGAATCTTATGTTATGAATTTGAATCATCTATTAAAAAAAAAGTATGAATAGCCATTATTAAATATAAACAGACATGCCTCTGCTATGGAATTATAGAAATAAATTAATATAGCCAGTCAGTGATTTTACTAATTCTATTTATTTTTATTTTCCTTCAGCTTCTTCAGGTGTCGCCACACTGAACTAACTCACATGAAAACTTGGCAATCATTTTTAAACCTGATGCCCTTCCACAGACCACCGAGCTACCACAGCCCTCTGTGTGGAGCAGAGAGCTGCTATCTAGGGTGCCCAAGAGAGCAGATGGTGGGGGTTTAGGGCCTTGCTCAAGGGCCCAGAGTGGGGCAAATGAGGGTGGAGGCAGGTGTGGATGTTTCACCTTTCCCACCCACATTACTTATGTTGTTGGTATGGGGAGTTGAATCGGTGACCTTCCGACTGTACAAATTCTATATCTGGTTTAAACGCCTTGTAGAACTAAAAAGAATTGAGCCAAAGTTTTTGCAACTACGGAGGGTGGAATGTGACAAAATTAAATAAACAAATACATCATATTTAAATGTATCATTTAATGATTCAATACATCATTAAATTATTAAATGTAGAATTAATTAACTAAATGTCCCATGAAATAAAGAAATGTACCTTTTTACATTCCTTATCTGATGATTTTGTCACATACCACCCTCCACAGCGCAACACTGATGTGAAAAATGTTACTGCACTGGCAACAGTTAGGAATGGCAAAGGAAAGTCTACAGCTTTGTGTTTGGACAATTCATTTTTCAGAATGTGAAGACAATGGAGATTGTAGTGTAACTAAATATAAAATAAAATAAAATACACAAACATTGCTTTATTGAGGATTTGCTTTTCTCTCTGTGCTGCTGAGGAACAGAATTAGAAGTTCTTGTGAAATCTTAGACATAACCAGATAAAGCAGCTAATTTACATACCAAAAGATTAAATGAATTATTAAGAAATTACTCACCAGAGATTAATTAATACTGACAGATGTAGCTGTCCTAAATACATCAAAAGCAGTTTGACCTAAATATAAAGTTTTACATTTGGTCTTGCGGGATGGCAGAGTGTTTTAAGTACTCCCTCACACTTCTTTCCTGCTTTCTTTGCTACTGTATAGATAATAATAATGTTAGTGGTGACACCCCCTTCCATGGTCATTCATCTGAAACAGAATTACATAAGCCATTTACCACCCGGTCCTCATGATGGATGGCAGGGCCCCCAGCCAAAGCACCCAGGCCTGATCGCTCCGCTTTTCACAGTGACAAATGTCAGCAGAAAGACATATGACATCTTCCGATTTCCTGCTGTTTTAAACGAGAATCTATTTGTGGAAAGCCTGAGACCTATATATATATATATATATATATATATATATATATATATATATATATATACATATATATATACAATATATATATATATATATATATATATATATATATATATATATATATATATATATATATATATATATATATATATATATATATATATATATATATATATATATATATATATATATATATATATATATATATATATATATATTATATATATATATATATATATATATATATATATATATATATATATATATATATATATATATATATATATATATATATATATATATATATATATATATATATATATATATATATATATATATATATATATATATATATATATATATATGTATATATATATATATAGTTATTTCCCCCACTTGATTCTGTTTGTGTTGAAATAATTTTGCATTTCTGGTTCAGGCCATTTTAGTTATTTTGACTGGTTTATTTGCCAAACAGAGAGGGGGGGGGGGGATCAGCTAACTGAGAAATTGAGTGACTAATCACTACATAAATTGACAAGAAATTCTGAACTGACAGCAAACTGAACTATCCGATTTGTAAATGACATCTTTGCTTTAGTCATTAGAGCTATTGCATTACATTAGCGAGAAGTTAAGAACTGTTAGAATTATCATTCAGCACATCAAAATATAATAATCTAAAACTAAAATTATGCTTAGTTTATGTAGCATAACATTGCTTGACTAATTTAGGAAAAGTTTAGATCCACAACAAATTCCATTTAATTATATAGAAAAGCAACCAATTCAAAAAATGTTATACAACACTGATCCCTGCGTTTGATTAGATATTCTTGTTTTGCTTTTTTTGACAAGGAAAGCATTAAATTGAGAGAATTTAGCACCAATGATGCGTGTCTAAGATCACCACGTTTTCAGATCAGCTGCTGGCGATCTAATTCACAATTAAAAATGTGGTGCTTCAGGTGTTTAACAGATGATTGGTCACACAGGGTCCTGGGGGTTATTTTAAAGGAAAGACAGACGTTTTAATTATAATTTGACATTTTGTGAAACTTTGTAAAACGTTTATTTCCGGGGGAAATTCCACAAGTCTCTACCATTCGTCAGATTTTTCTGCCAAATTAACAAAGAAAGAAACATTGTCTGAAATACTAAATGTTAGCCCGGGATATTGCTATGCACAGCAGCTTCAACCTCAAGGTTGTCTGTGCAACAAGTTTGCAAGAACATGTGAGAGGTTTAGTTCCTGTAAATGTTGGGAGAGAGAGAAAAAAAATATGTTTTTTTTATTCCCTTTAAATTATTGTATAGCCTGAGAAAGGGATGTAAATAACGGAAGACAATTACTAAAATGTTTTTTTTTTCAGTCATTGCTTACAAAAGCTAAAGAATGTTAAAGAAGAAAAACTTTGGTGCTCAATGGAAAAATAACATCACAATGCAATCAACAATGGAGCTTAGAGTATTTGTGTTTATAATGATGATTTGTCAGTGCAACATTGTGTGTGTATGTGTGTGTTGGGTGGGGGGTCCTTTGGGGACAGTTGAAACATGTATGTATGGTTGGCAGATAGAATTTACTCTAGTCTGACACATGATTTATAGAAGCAATTTCACCCAACTGTCATTGCCTGTTATTCAGCTTGACATTGTGTTTGTGTGGTCTACCTATGTGTGTGCGTTCTAATGGACTTGGGCTTATTTGTAACTGAATGGAAGAATTCCATGTGTTAGTTGAAATTCATCTTGGCCAATTAAAGGAATAATGTGACACGTACCAAAACATTTCGTTTCTTTAGTTCAATGGACAGTAAAGTATGTCATAGATTATAGATTTTTAATAATTTCTCTTACCTTGCACAATATCTTTTTTTATCTTACATGTATGAAGAAGTGTAGTGTACTTTGATATTTATTCTTAAGTTGCACAACACTATATAAGACACAGACTGCCTCCACATTTACATTCTTTTCAGATCCTAGACTGACGCACTCACTGAAGACTGTCAGCAGGTATTTTCTTGACATTTTTGTTGTGCAAGTATTGTAAACTAAAAGAACTTTGTCATGCTCTTCATAATGTAGGTTCTTCCTTCTCTTCCATACTTATAGGTCTTCACAACTCCAGGGGCACGGCCTATCACTTTTTTTATATAACAGTCTTAAAATTAAAGTTTGCACCAAGCTAGTAGGTAAATCAATAAATAAACAGCCTACTGCAGATTTTCTCCTATCAGAGAAAGCATGGTTAATTAAAGTGCTAACATTATGTTATTTTTAAATGTTCCTACTCCAAAGAAAGAGCCCAACAAAAACAGTTTAAGAACCTTTCATTTCACCAAAGAAGAGTCCATCCAGAGTATTTGACTTAACCTTGATAGATATACCTACCTTGATTATTGAGCATGCATCAGGATATTTCAATAACCCTTGTTTAAAACTTATTTTATTCACAAAATGTACAATCACCTGGGCCCTTATTACAAACACTAGAAAAATGCATATGAAAAGTGACGTACGATCAAATCAGAAAAAGGAATACGCACAAAAAAAAGCCAGAGGTATCAAACTGTGAGGACGACAGAACCAAGCACACTGCTGAGGTATCACAACAACCCACAATTAACATGGAGAGTGGCGACACCGCCAAGAAGATCAACAGAAATATCAATGCTTGAAATATGCCCAGCAGACAGCAATGTCATCATGGCTCATGGAAAATCAAGTGAACGTGGAAAAAAGAGCAACATCCGGATGTGAACTAAAGACACACCTGGTGGGTAAGGAGGAAAAATTTTTAGGACAAAAGCAGCACAAAAAGACAAGTTGATGAGGACTAAGACTGTAGCAGTGGTAAAATTGTCTTTGCAATGAAGGAGGTTCAGTTTTCTTGTAATTCAGCCTGTGGTGTGTTGTGTAGTGAGCAGGGTATCTATGTGAGGGGTCTGGAAAAAAGCTTTGCTACACTGTTAGGAACTGTTCTCCATCTCCATTTTCTATCATCCAAAGTCAAGTTGCAGAGGCAACAGCTCCAGGAGAAAAAAAACCTGGACACCCCTCTCTCCAGTGACTATTTCCTCCTGGGGGACCCCAAGGCATTCCCAGGCCCAAGTAGATACACAATCCTTCCAGCAAGTTCTGGGTCTACCCCGAAGTCTCTTATCATTGGGATGTGCCTGAAAAACCTCCAAAGGGAGAGGTCCAGGAGGCATCCTAATCAGATGCCCAAATCACTTTGACTAACTCCTTGCAATAAGAAGGAGAAGAGGCTCTGCCCTGAGCTACCCCCACATGATGGAGCTACTTGCCTTATCTCTAAGGCTAAGCCACCCACCCTGTTAGGAATTGTTTTTAGCATTTAACCTCAAGACTGTGTTACTATTCTACATGGAGTTGCAGTATTTTCCCAATTTAGTTTAGGTATTTTTGTTGTTGCCGTTTTTGTTTTTCACAATCTTGTCTCAGATTGAGACTCCTAAAACAGCCTGATGCCATCTTTCAGGCCACTTAATGGGATCAGAAATGTGCTAAATTTAAGCAAACAGTTTTTTAAGCATTTGCCTAACAGCAGTAAAGCCATAACTAGAACAATTAAACATTTTGATGCATTTAACACACATGCTTGACATTGTTGTTGATCTTTTTTTGACTGGTCCCTTCTTCAGGAGTCATCACAGGAAATGGACTTGCACAAAAGTTTTGTCAGCTGTTTTTTGCTGGATGCCATTCCTGATGCAACCTGGGCTCAATCCTGCAGCCTCAGGATTACAAGACCATAGCACTGAACACTGAGTAACTGAAGCACATGCTTGACATTGTGTTATATTATTTGTAAAAGGCACATTTGTCATAGAGACCATGTCAGAAGCTCTTTGTATAATGTCAGGTTTCCTACCATTCTAGTTCCTTTCATCATTTTGCTTGAAACTTGAAACTCCTATGCACTTATCAGTTGACAATGGCTTAGACACCTATCATTTCTGCAAAAACTTTTAAAGATATAGGTAGGTAAATTTACTTCATGTCTGTCAAGCATTTGAATGGCAATGAAAATTAAATGTGAAACTACGGTAATAACTTTGACCATGACATGACTGTTTTAGTTGCATGAATGGAAAATGAATGAGACCTTTGATACACTGGGATCATCACTCATACAGTTTCACAAGTTTACACCAAAAAATAAAAAATCAGAAAGACAATTTAGTTTTCAGTTTTGAAAATTCTGAAGTTTTGAAAAAACAAGCTGAAAATCTGCTCTGGGTTTCTAACCACATGTGAGCATGAAAGGAAAATGGGTTCCAAGAACTCTGTTTAATCCATCAACAAAACATTTGTCAGGACCAAAAATTTGAGACATGTCGGCTGTAAATCTGTGTCACTTGCATATTGTAGTGTCACTGGTTAGTGTGCGTTTTAAGCCTGACAGAAAGATTTTGGTGTCTAACTAAATCACCAAAGAGAAAAAGAAAAGTTTTACACTGGTCTAACTGGACATTCGATGAGACTCGTGACAGAAAAAAATTAAGGTTGCCAGATGAGTCCTAGTACAAAAAAAGAAAAATAAAGTTTATAAGATGGCTAAAGTTAGAGTTCTAAGAAGAAAGTTCTCTAACTCAAAGCAATTTGTCAGAAAAATTCTGCAATTTATTTTTGAGCACATCAAAATGTTTGATTTTCACCATTATATTATCTCTATACAGTACTCATCTTAACACCAAAGATTTTCATCCTGAGTGTGAAATTGACCAATTTTAACAATAAGGAACTACAATAATATGGATAAAAAAGTTATTGACTTTTCCAGTGAAACACATTCTAGAAAAAATAAAGGTAACTGTGAGAGCAAAAGTAGGGTCTATGTATTCATGTGATGTTTATAACAAAGTGCTCAGTTACTGCATTTTGAGTGCCCAATAACACACACATTCACTTCTCACTCAAATTAGTCTCTGTGAGATGGAACTGCATCCCTCACACTGTTTAAACAGTTTAAATATTGATTTCGTTTTCCTGTACCACCGCTGCACTTCTCGTGGCTTTTAGTCACAGGTTGGAGCATTAATCAACAGACCGGCTAATAGCCTGAGCTGTAGTAATGGAGCTTGGAAAAAAATCAAGTGCTCTTTATGTAGTCATGTTCCAACTGACTGAAGGCTGTATGCCTGACTGCCTCGCTATCTGCTCTCCATTCATCTCTGGAGCTCCAGTGGAGTCCTCTCTGCTGTTCTGCTATCAATTTTCGTACACTCCTCACAGAAGCTCTTATACTTTGTGTGTCCCAGGAGCCTAAGCTGAACCACTTTTCTTTTCTGAATTAGTTCTGCAAAACCTATGAAAATATTTTCAGGGATGACTTTCTTATTTTATCGTAATTCTCCAATTTACATTTATGCTTTCTAACTACTTTTTAAGCTTCTTTTTAAAGCTCTTTTAGTTGTTTTTAATGTTCTTCTTCACATCGACTCTATCCTTTATACAGTTGCAAGTTGGAGTCTTTGAATCTTGATTAGTCTCAACTTTAAGACTTGCATGTTTATGGCCTTTAGCATGAAGCTAGAAATCAATATAAACAGACCCCATTCAAGATTCGAACAGTGAGGAACTAGAGCTAATGATGCCATCATTTAGTTATAAACAGTGATTAAATAAAAACTGCATGATTAGCAGAGATTAATAATAAAACAATGGTTAATTATTTGACAGTGGGTGACAGGATCCAAAAGACTGTCAAAAAGCTAAAGGCGGTATCTCACTGAGCCTTGTTGATCAAAATTTATGAGGGAGTCCTTCATACGTCTTGGGACTTCTGTGGAGTTTTCCTATTTGTCGTAAAGACACATAGCCGTGTCACTTGAATTTTGAAAATATTTTTAAAAAGTGTAACAACTTTTCTCTTAAAATAGTCAAAGTGCACAATAGCAAAAATTTAATTTTTCAAGCTTTGCACACAATGGGCCAAGAAATTTTAAAAATATCCATCCATCCATCCATTCTCTTCCGCTTATCCGGGGTCGGGTCGCGGGGGTAGCAGCCTAAGTAGGGAGGCCCAGACTTCCCTCTCCCCAGCCACTTGGAGCAGCTCCTCTGGGGGAATCCCAAGGCGTTCCCAGGCCAGCCGAGAAACATAGTCCCTCCAGCGTGTCCTGGGTCTTCCTCTGGGTCTCCTCCCGGTGGGACATGCCCGGAACACCTCACCAGGGAGGCGTCCAGGAGGCATCCTAACCAGATGCCCGAGCCACCTCAACTGGCTCCTCTCGATGTGGAGAAGCAGCGGCTCTACTCCGAGTCCCTCCCGGATGACTGAGCTTCTCACCCTATCTCTAAGGGAGAGTCCAGACACCCTGCGGAGAAAACTCATTTCAGCCGCTTATATCCGAGATCTCGTTCTTTCGGTCACAACCCAAATAATATTTTATATTAAAAATATATAATATGGCATTTTAAAATGCAGCCATACATGTTGTTTGTAGTAACCTGGTAGCAAACACAGTTTAGAGAGACTTTGGTTTTTTACATTTTCTTCCCACAATTTTCCTGCAGTTTTTTAGGGATTTTTTTCCACCAAGTTTACCATCAGGCACAACTTAGTGCGATACGAAAACAAGCATTTATATTAGTTTTTTTGTTAATACATTGCTTGCTTGTGAATTGACAGATTTAATATTTATTTATTTATTTATTTATTTATTTATTTGATAACCTACTTAGCAAAGGAGCATCAACATACGGGAAAGAAAGTCAAGTATGAGCAGAATACTTGTAACTTGTACACAGGAAACAACTATCTGCTTCTATAACTTATTTTCATTCACTGCAAATGTGCATTCAGCAACAAATCTGTACAATATTTAGAATATATATATTTTGCTTTGTGTTTACAGCACCGGCTGGTCAGTTTTTATCTGAGAGTATTGTGAATCTTTGACAAAGCTTTGACTGCCGTCATGGCAACATTTCTCACCAGGGGGTTTAAAAGCCTTGAAAAAAGGTTCTTTGTTTACTTGACTGTTTCTTGGCCTTGGCGTCTGTCCACAAAGACACACTCATGAGAAAACAAAAATGCACATCTTTGTAGGACTGCAGTCTTTGAGAAAGTTAACTGGTAAAACTTGCAGCTGTAAAAGAGACAAACAAGGCAAGAAAATGAACATGGGCAAAATGTTCTTATTGTGTGCGAGACAATAGCTGTGTTTACATGGACAAAATTTTGTGACCTGATTGAAATGTGTTCTGATCGCATAATTAGATGGCACCGTTTACATGGGCACAATCCGTTCATGACGAGTGTTTACATGCAGCAGGCTTTTATTCTGATCAGAAGTTCTGACATGCGCAGAGTGGTACACTCCCCTTAAAAAAACACAGAAGATGAAGTTACTTCCGTTAAAACCACAGAAGAAGAAGTTACTTCCGGCACGAAAAGTAAACAGACAGACGCATCAAATTACAAATATGGACCCAAATATGGACCCGCGCAAGATTATAATGACGGCGATTGTGGTGTTACTAAACTCCCTGATTGAGCTCTAGGCGAAGCAACGCATGGTTTTAGTTTTTTTACTTCGCAGGATGAAAGCGCGAAAGGAAAAATATATCAGAGAAAGTTCTTTTCTGCCGGCAAGTTTAACGCCGCTGCCATTTCCTCCACAAAAGACCAGAAATCAGTGGATGAAAGTCCGAAGTCAAGACTGGTGGGAGCGTGTGGTACTCACGCAGTTCACCGACCAAGAGTGGAAGCAGAATTTTCGCATGACACGTCTGTCTTTCACGAAGTTGTGCACTTTGATGGAGAGTCAGTTAGCCCCAGAGGAGGTGACCGTTAGAACTCCGATTCCGCTCATGATGCGAGTTGCGGTTGTTCTGTATAAACTGGGCAGCTGTGCTGAATATCGAGTCATTGCAAATCAGTTTGGAATAAGTAAGAACAGCGTTAAAAACTGTGTGCACATGTTTTGTAAAAACATGGTGAGAGGGCCAGCCAAACAGCTGATCCGAGCACCAACTGACATGGAGGCACTGGAGATCGCCAGAGGTTTTGAGGCTTCTCATCACATCCCTCAGATTATGGGTCTCATTGATGGATCGCACATCCCTGTTCTTCCCCCCTCTGATGGATATAAAGACTTTGTTAACCGTAAAGGTTGGCCGTCGTATGTCCTCCAAGCTGTTGTGGACAACAAGTGTTGGTAAGACAAATAAACACTGTATGCTTTAATAAACTTTTAAACCTTTAAACTTTTTTCTTTCCTTTTCTACCTGTCTGTGCGTGATACGTCTGTATTTGTTATTAATTACTATTCTTCCTCTGTTTTTCTCAGTTTCTGGAGCATCAGTGTCAAGATGCCAGGCAGTGCCCATGATGCCAATGTCCTGCGCCAGTCAGACATCTACCAAAGGGCTCATCTGTTGCCAAAAGTAAGGCTAATATTTACTATATTGTATTTAGTATTACTACAACTATTACAGCTAAGTATGTCAATGTCTATTTTATTTGTATAGCACATAAAACAACCGAAGCCGACCAAAGTGCTGTACAGTTAAAAAATAAATAAAAAAACAACAGAGTAAAATGCATCTAGTGCCACTGAAACATAATAAAGTTAACAGTAAATATACAACAATAAAACCTGCCCAAAATTTGTTCTCAAACTCTGCGAGGATTAAAAGCCAAGTAAAACAGATGAGTCTTGAGCAAAAGATTTAAAAGTCTCAACAATCTGAGTGGTCTTTAAATTCTCAGGTAGACTGTTCCACAGCTTTGGAGCAGCAACCGCAAAATAAGTATATCAGTAGACATACTTAGCTGTAAAGTTTTAAAATAAAATTTGTTTGAACCACGTCTTTAAACAAATAAAAAGTTGATCACTAAATACTGGCATGTCCTTTTTTTTGCAGTCTGTGAGGAACATTGAAGGAAAGGACGTCCGTCTCTTCATCGTTGGTGATCCTGCATACCCACTGTTGGACTGGCTGCTCAAAGGATACCAGAACTCTCCTCGTCTGACTCCTGAACAAGAGTCATTTAATGTTTACCTCAGCGCTGTCAGGGTGGGGGTAGAGATGACCTTCGGATTGCTGAAGTCTCGGTGGAGAGTTCTTCTAAAAAGAAGTGACTTTCATTTCACCTTTGTTCCAACCATGATTGCCACCTGTTGTGCACTCCACAACTTCTGCCAGAGGGAGAGGGATTATGGCAACACCAACTGGTTGGACGAGGCTCGTGACCCTGCAACTAACTACTCTCAGCCTAACCAGCCGTTGAATCTTCAGTGCAGTGTTGGTGGAGCTGGTGCAAGAGAGGCACTGACTGCACATATGTCAACCAACTTTCCACTCCGTACAGGCCATCTGCGTTAAACGGGCTTTTAAAGTATTCAAGAAATACTTGTCATGTACAGTTTTTGTGTTCGCATGAGATTAACATTTGTATAAAGATTTTATGACATTAAAAAACTACAATAAAAAACTGCAAATACTAGTGAACATCCGAGATCTTTAATAGAACAAACATTTAAACAAAGACTTGTAAACCAATGATATTGCTGGTTGGAAAACATGTTTCAACATGTGCAATATGAGGTGTATCAGAAAAACAATAATAAAACATTCAAAGAGGTTTGTGCAAAAAATACAGATGATGTGCACAGATCTGGTAATGATCACACACAAAAAACATTCTTTGGTCATTTAAAACTACCGGTACAGTAAATTGTACATCTTAAATAACTTTATTTACATAAATTTTTGGAGTATGTGGGTTTCTGAGTTTAGCTCAGCTGATGTTTTTAACCTAGGTCATGGAAGTAGTAATCTGAGTTGTAGGTTGGGTTATGATTAAATTGAGCAGACCCGCTTTGGCCTGTGTATTGATGCTGAGGGAAGTGAGGCATTGGTGACCTTCCCTGTGGAGGTGCGGACATTTCAGTCATGATGGACTTTAATCCATCAAAACACTGCCTCACCACACGCTCAGTTGATTGTGTGGTTTCTTCTAATAACCGTACAAGGAGCCTCTCTTCTCTTTGATGACAACATTCCTGTTGTTCCTCGATCCATTTATGGTGGGACTCCTGCATCCTCTGGTAGAACGCTTGCTGTTCCGTGGCCCAAGTCTGCAAGGCCCCTGCATAACCGGAGTTCCCTCGTGGTCCTGCAATGATGTTAAACACTATTACTTGTTTGAACGCAGTACTAACACAATTTCCCTAAACACTGTATGAACATTTATTACTGTTTTTGTCATCTGGAACAAACAACTTACTCTTCCTTGAGGTCCTCCTCTCCTGAACGTTATAGGACACTACTGTCTTCTGCATCTTCTGCTACTGTCTGTTGTGCGCTGCTTCCAGCTGCCTCCTCAAAGTTGGACTCATCATCTGAAAAACAAACAAAATAAAGTCTAACTGGGCCCCTGGTATGTTGAAATTTGTTAGGTTAATTTTCTGGTTAGTTGGGTTATAATCTACAATATACTGTACTGTAGTTCTCACGTTCTCTACTGTGAGTGTGCACAATCCTTAGTGTGTTTTTTTTTTCCTTTCATTTACCCTTCATTTATCCTGAGTCACGAGAACTCATTTTCAAGAGAGACCTGTTTAGGGAGCTGATGGTGGGGTTAAGGGCCTTGCTCAGGGGCCCAGAGCAGGGCAAATGAGGGTGGAGGGTGGATCACAGGCCCACCGTCTCTAACCTCTGCGCCACCAATCTCCATAATATATATTTTTTATAGCCCTAAAGCTACTCTTATTGCTTATAATAATTAAATTTTAACATATTTGTTGTATTCTAATTACTCCAAGTAATACAGAGGGTTAATGTGTTTTGAAGAGTCTAACTTACCAGAAAGGATGCTTTGCTCCTGGTTAGCTTCGGGGCTGAAGCAGTCCTCAGATTCCTCCTCATAACCTATCTCCACACCGCTTCCTACCGTGTTGGCAAGTGGCCGATATCTCATGAGTTCATCCATCAACTCGTAAAATGGAAAACTGGCGGGGTCGGAGCCACTTCTGCCGTTTTGGGTCTTAGCCTTGTAGTACTTAGCTTTGAGGCTCTTCCACCGATTTTTTATTTGCTCAATGGTTCTGTGGATTCCGGCTTCTTCCAGCTTTTCGTGTACTAGCTTATATAGCTCCGTGTTCCTACATTTTCGACCGTCAAGGCGTTCGATAATTTTAAGCTCTTTTAATGTTTCTATTAAAAACGTATCGCTCATAGACCAGTTCTGCTTCGCAGCCATGTTAACATCAACAAACTAGGCCAGCTGCCCAACGGAAACGCCCAACGGAAAAGGAAACACGTAGGGGAGGGAGGCGCAGCGCACATGCGCAGTCAGGACAGTTTGATAAACGGAACAGATCAAGTGTTTACATGCACACCGAACGGGTAACGGATCGGTGTAAACCACCTGTTTCGAGCTGATCACAAATTAGGCCGGATCACGCCGAAAACACAAAAAATGATCCGAACGGGGTGTTTACATGACACACTTTTGATCCGATCGTTTTATGTCGCCGTTTGATCTGATTACTTATGTCCATGTAAACGCAGCTATTGGCATTTGCACAAACTTCCGTTCCTGTTTTCCTTAAAGGAGACCTCATACTGTATTGGTTTTATAAATTTTTATGGTATGTCTGTGGGCTATCCAGACCATGTTTATTCAATTTAATGCACAAAATAATTCTTAGATAATAAAATATCCCCTTTCTAGTTATGCATTTTCTCACTTCCGTTCTAAACGACCGGTTTATGATAATGAGCTCTGAATGCCACGCCCTTCAAAAATCTGTTTACATTAACTCCGCCCTCTGTAACAGCCAGTATCTCTAATCTGTTGTTGTTTTAAAATTAGCTCTTTTTTTATTACTCATTTGACTTACTGTTAGTGCTAGCTTAAGATAACTTACCGAAAGCCGTCTGCGCGCGCCGCCATTAGCAGCTCCTTTTAGCATTAGCCCACCGAATCCGAGGCTAATGATAGCTCTTCCTCCTCTGGCACACCGCCCGCTTAGCTCCACTCGTTGCATGCGGTGCTTTGGGAGCGATCTCTGCTCCAGTCCAAACACATACACAAAGTTCACCGAGTGTTTCCAGTTAATTTATCCGTATGAGGCAACCTCTGACCGGACCCACGGTCCTCAAAAGCCAGCAGTTCCCAGCAGCTCCCGCCCGCAGATGGTCCCTTCGCCGGCGGTCTGCTCGTTTTACGTCTGCCGGCTGCTCGTTGGGAGCGATCGCTAATACGCTAAAAATTGAACTAAAACGTAAAAATAACAATTATACTTTATTTATAAAGCCATTTAAAACAACCACAGCTGCAACAAAGTGCTGTACACATGAAATTAAGAACATTTAAACAAAAGATGAGATGAAATCAGGAAAAACAACCGTCACGTCTTTTATACTGAAGTGGGTTGAGCCTAACCAGGGGTTGCTAGGTGAGGGGCTGGACTCAGGTTTGGGGTGGGTTGTCCTGGCGCTTGTGACGTCACAAGCGCGAGGATTTGAAAACGAGACATTTATATCCCTGAAAAATAAATCTACTTAGAGTAAATATACCACTGGGTGCATTTCTTTGGCCCTAGGACTGTTTTTTAAAGAAGTAAATACCCAAAGTAGAGTAAAAAAAACATTAAAAAGTGAATTTTGCATCTGTGGTCCCCTTTAAGAA
>JBBPBX010018111.1:16596-30463 GCA_038048925.1 Garcialebias charrua
TCTTGTGTATTGTATATATGTATGTTCCCATACAATGGCGAAATTGGCTCTCTGCATTTAACCCATCCACCACCAGATGGTGCACTGGGCAGCTATTGAAGTCGCCCGGGTAGCGTTTGGGGATAGGGTGTACTACTCAGAGACATCATGAAATGAGCAATGACTGAGGATAGAACCTGAGAATTTCGGGTCCCAAGTTGACTGCCCTACCTCTACCACATATCGGCCCCCAATATTATAGTACAGCATACGCATGTTGGTTGTATAATTAATTTGAGGAACCATAAAATCAAATGTCACCCTAACCTATTATTAGTTTAATGTACAGCAAATCTAACTAATCAGCCAAGAAAGAATGAAGTATTGTTAAATTGGATATTTAACTTTGAGAAATATTTACTGGATCTGGCAATTGTCAGAGATACACATGATCAATCCAAGAATAAACTAATTTAGTAATTGAGAACACATGGCTTTACCAATTTTTGATTACCGGTATACTTGAACTGTATAATGAGCCTTGGCTCTGCCATTGTACCTGGTGGAAGATAAAATTGTTACTTTCATTTGCCAGGATTGATCAAGGCACCACCTCAAACAACAACAAAAAAACTACTTTTGAATGCCTTGCACTTGCATTTTAAAATAAATTAAGCTGCTTTACCATTGATAAGTGTGATGCCACTTGGCTGTCATCTTATTGGTTCTTCTGAGGTGTACTGTAGGTGATTTGCCACTGTGACTTGTTTTCTTGCTCAGTGGGCAAGGTCGTCATAACGTAGTAGGAGGTATCATTACAGGTCATTGTGTTCGAGCCGCTCCGCCCGTTGTGGTCCTTAATTGCCCTATAATCAAACTTTGATTTCTTTAGCTTAACTCAGCACTGCTTATAAGTCTGGATGTAGCCATGCTGCACTATCCACTCTGATATGTTTTTTATGTTTTTTATCGTTTTAATTGACTTGTCTTTTATGTTATTGTACAGCACTTTGGTTAACCTTATGGTTTTTGAAATGTGCTTTACAAATAAAGTTGATTGATTGATATCTCTGTAAATGTGTTCATTTGTTTTGGCACTGTCCAGCTCACACTGAATATGAGAGGATCTGTGTTTTGTTTGTGTTTTCTTGTGTCATCTGTCCAGTTTTCCTTCATGTTGTCAGCCCCTGCTGCACCTGTTCCTCATTGTCCTTGCCCAGGTGTTCATCATTAATTCTCGTTTGTGTCCCTATAAGTTCTGTGTCTTTGTATTCCTTTGTCATACATGGATTGTGCTCTCCAGCCATCATGTTCTTCTTCTTCTGTGTATCCTTGCTCCTGTGATCATATGAGTTATTGCTGCCATGTCAGCCTTTTGTGTATTTAAATAAACTGTATTATTTGTTTTCTAAAAAAGCTAAGTCTGGTCTTCTGGACATTCAAAAAACAAAACAAAACAAGGCAAAAAAATTGTAGAAACATTTCGTCTTTCGTCCGAAAGACTTCCTCAGTCTGAGGTGCTGTATTCAGCTCAGTCTTATAAATAGCACCCTCTCACAGTGGATCAACCAGTTGGCTGATGACAGCCGAAACCAGCTGCTCACATGATCAAGGAGGACCATCAGCCTAACGATGGATCGTTAGCACCCTGATGGTTGTTTGCTATTCACAGAGGGCTGAGTGATACTAGCAATAACAGCATTGTAAGAGGGGGACAGTTGAACCCGGAGGCCTCCACCCCTGTTTAATGATGGACAGTTTCTTTTCACAAAGATGGCCTCCTTTACTCCTCTCTCAAACCATTGTTCCTCTCTATCAAGGATGTGAACATCTTTATCCCTGAAAGAGTGACCGCTGGCCTGGAGATGAGTGTAGACCGCAGAGTCCTGACCTGATGATGTTGATCTTCTGTGCTGGGCCATCCTTTTGGCCAGTGGATGTTTAGTTTCCCCGATATAAGACTGATCACAGCCCTCCTGACACTGAACAGCATACAGAATAGTACAGTATTCGTCGGTCTATAACACACATTTTTTTTTGCTCATTTGAACGTCCTGCGTATTATACACCGAAGCGTATTATTTATGGATTTTTTCCCATATTTTTAGACCCATTTTTGGCTCTGATTCGCAGTTTTTCATTTTGGCCTAAAAATGGTGCAGTACCACTTTTGTTCGCTAATGGACATTTCCAGAGAGTCCACCGACCGTCATGTGTCCGAAAAAAGCCTCCTCTGCTCGGACTGAATGTCGCTGCCCGGCTCCCTGCTCTGGAGGTAGCTACTCCACAACTAACTACATAGCTATTTAGCTGTGTTGTTAGCAGTTTTTTTTAGAAAGATAACTCATAAACCACACCGCGGATTTTCTTGAAACTTACAGAGTGTAATTATTTGGTGGTCATTTACAACCTGTTAGCTGCAGAAGATATTTAGAGCTAAAAAAAATAGTTTTTAGTGTTACTGTTAGCTACCATAAACAGATACCTACTGTTTAGATAAACAGCTCAGAAACCTGAAAGTTATGCACCATAACTCATGTTCCCTGAAGGAAGGGAACGAGGTGCAACATACTTGCTATGGGAATTGCGCCCCCGCGCGATTACCTGAAGGAATACAATCACGCCTTTACGGCTAGGGCGTCAACGTCGCGCCAGAGGCCCCGCCCTCTGGGTATTTAAGCGACTGACGCCCATCCATCTTTCTCCAAAATTGCACTTCACCGAGCTTTCAGCATTGAAAAGGGCCAGATATGTTGCACCTCGTTCCCTTCCTTCAGGGAACATGAGTTATGGTTGCATAACTTTCAGTTCTCTTATCAGTCAGTCACTCGGTGCAACATACTTACTATACAGTGGCGGCTGGTGATATTTTTTTATGGGGGGGCGCCATAAAAAATTTTTAAGCATGTGTAGAAGTATGCATAATTATGTTTGTATACTGTAAAGTAAGTTTGTTCATGTTTTTTATTTGTATATATCAGGTGTATCCATTTGTATAAAACTATCATTAATAAAACATGGTTCATCTTCACCTTGTTTGAGGCATCAGTGTGAAAAGAGAATGGGAGTGTTCTGCTTCCACTTTTCAATTGTTAGACAACTTCTATCATATTCTGTTATTATTTTAGTAATACAAGTTCATAACATAAATAGAATTGTGAGGGTCCAGACTTAAATAAGGACAAAGGTGTTCAAAAATCCACCAAATAATTCAATTTAACAGTTCCAAAAATAAACTAACAAATAATTAAATTTCAATGAAAAATAAATCAAAAGATAATAACAAATTTGGCCCAACTTAAACAGGTCAACTGAAGTCTAACAAGGAGGAATGATTCCAGATTAGATTTTAAATAACTGATTTATGGGGAAGAAAAATGATCTATTTTACTGTGATCCACCTGATGAGCTCCACTTATACTTAAGGCTGCAGTCAAGTACTCTTCGCTGGAGCATTGATGCCTACTCATGGTATTTATGCTTCTAGCCAGTTTCTGAGTACAGTACTTTGAGAGACACTTACCTTGTTTTTTGTTGTGTTTCCAGTCCTCGTTTCCATCTTGGTCCTGGGACCAGTTCTCTGCTCATCGTGTCTTGCCCTCCAACCACTTGCCTGCCTCATTTCGCCCTCTGGGATTCATCTCAAGGAACTAAGGATTTCTCTGTAAAATAACAAACAAAACTAGATCAATCATCTTGAAAGAGCCTTCTGGTCAAGCCTTTCTGACAGTTTGTTTCATCTTCTAGGAAATCCAGAAGATCCCTGTACATGTGTACAGTATATAGACTTGCACTGTAAATAATAAACACTGTTACTTTTGCACCTCTTCGTCTTGTGTCGTTCTGGGTCTCATTACCAACTGGGTAAACCTTTGAAATCATAACACTATGACCACTTTATTGTTCTTTTTACATATTTTGTGCTAATTTCAGCTTACTTTTTTGTTGCTAGTTTTATATCTTTCAAAATATGAAACTTTCCCTTAAACATTATTCTCTTAAATCTGTTTTCTTTTTTATCTTGTTGAGATTTTAGCTACTGTTCTGCTACTTTTCTGCTACTTTTAACTAGCATTTTGATACTTTCAGCAAAAAAAATGCTACTTTAGCTAGTGTTTTGCTACTCATCAATATTTTCCTCTTTTTGCTGAAGCTTAGCAGTTTAAGCATCTGTCTTTTAGCTACTATATGTCATGTGTTTGCCCCTCACAGCCAGCCATGTTCATGTTTGTTGTTAAAGAAACTGAAGTGACCTAAAATCCGATATCAGTCTCCTTAAGTTGGTCACCCACCAGACTGGTCTAAGGGTCTTTTCTTCCACTTTATGATAAAGAGGCTCTGGGTCCTGCAAGGACAATAACCTTCACATCAACGTGAAGAAGACAAAGGAGATGATTGTGGACTTCAGAAGGAACAAACAAACCCCACACACCCCACTGAACATTGGAGGATCTGCAGTGGAAGTGGTCTCCAGCTACAAGTACTTAGGTGTACGGTACACATGAACGATAACCTCAGCTGGAGCAACAACACCACCAGCCTGATCACGAAAGTTCATCAGAGACTCTACTTCCTCAGACGGCTGAGATGAGCTGGTCTGAGAAGTTCAGACCTCACCTCCTTCTACAGGTGTGCAGTGGAGAGAGCAAATAAATAGAATCAATCTACTGTATTTTTTTAGTACCAGAGTTCTCTTAAATATTCCTAATATTAAAGGTCCTGAGTTGACTCCTAATGCATCTTAGCATATATAACATTTCACCATATAAATGTACCTTAAATGTTTCAATGTTAATAAGCTAGTAACTTGCAAGAGACTTTGTTTTCATTCTCCAGATCAATACAGTGTTAAAAATAGTAAAACACCACAAGTGAAAATACTCACTTTTGGGATATGGGAAGTCACCTGCTGCATGATGAGGTTAAGCTGGACATCTTGGATCTTCTTCTGTACACCACCTGTCTGTTACACAGGTGGTAGATTGGATGCCGGTGTGTAGAGATGAAGGTGTTGTGTGGATTTTTTTCTGTAAAGAAAGTACAGAAGGCACATTAATTATGTATTTTTTTTAGCATTTTCCACATTGCTTGAAGTGCTTTGTGTACACATATGTAATCACATTTTAACTTTCTTAATACAACATAAATAATAATATCCAGGTTATTTCAATTGCATTCCATCCACAGTGATCTTTATAATATTAAAATTAAATTCAAATAATTATATAATCACTGTTTCATAACATGAAAAATTCAAACTATTTAATGCTTAAATCTTTCTGCTACTTGATTTATTTAAGTTTAGAGTGTCTTTGAAACAACAGCACAACTTATAATGAAACTAAAGTTTAACTAAACTAAACTAAAACTAAAGTTTATTTATTCATTCAGATTTATTCATCAGAAAATTTGCAACTGCTGCTAAACGAAACGAGACAAAAGTTAACTAACACAGACAGACACTCTGAGGAGTAAACAGTTCATGATGAGCTGAAGATGGACAGACAGGAGTCGTCTTCACACATTCGGGTTTATAACTAGCAAGTAGCAACTTTTATAATGTTGCAGTACACCACAACCATGAGCACAGCTACTAGCTACTGTGACTGCAACAACCACCCACACACGACACCACGTCCCGAACACAGATGAGAACAGCTCAAACTTTGCTCATGTGTGCTCAGCGATTTATTAAACTCACTAATTATTACTTGCTTACCTGTGTAGAAAGGCACCATTAATAATTACAGCTGTTTCAACGTCGCTAGTTGGCCGTGTTCAGCTCTGACTGTAATGGTCCCCCGCTCCCCCTCCTTCCTCGGCTCGAACCGGAAGTGCTGGCGATCCGTGGCGATAAGAGACGAGTCCAGGCTCGAGGGCGACGGAAAATGCGACCTGTACAATCCAAAAGTTTTGTACAGATGGGACATAAGCTACGGCCGCTAGCGGCCGCTAGTTATAATTAGATTCAATGGAAAAGCATGGGAAAAGCCCCCAGGCGGCGCCGAGCGGGGAAACCGGAAGTACGTCACTCACAATCAGAAAACGTTTTTTGAAACAAACAATCATTACTCATAAAATATTTATCCTACACAACTAAAAACATATATGCATGCATTTCGAAATATTTTTATTTTATTATTTCACTTTTATTAAAAAAAAAATAAAAAAATCTTCAAATGGTGAAGAAGAAGAGCTACAGTTCCAAGGAGGGGCGGCGCCCCTAGCGCCCTCTAGTGGCGGCTGCCTCTGTTACTATGGGAACGTAATTCATTCACGCCCTTGAAATGCTCAGTAAAATGCATGCTAGTGTGAACGTCTGCCCTTGACCAGCAGGCATCTCAAGGCTACTTTCTACTGTGTGTTAGAAAGAACAGCCTGAGTGACGTCACACGCAGTAACATCCAAACTGTAATGCTTTGCAAAAGTGTTTAATGAGCTCCAGTTCGCAGTAGCACAAATGTCTGCAACTGGTACACCCTTGAATAGTGACCGCGAAGTGTCCAAGCCCCTAGTCGAGTGAGCGTGCATTCCAGAGGGCACCTGTTGACCTTTGCTACTGTACGCCCTTTTAATGGCCTCAGTCACCCAATGTGAGAGGCGTTGTTTTGATAGGGCCTTTCCGGTAGCAGGTGCTGCAAAGCACACGGACAGTTGATTTGTTTTTCTCCATTCGGCTGTTCTCTGCATGTAAATGCATAAAGCTCTCATAGGGCAGAGAGCCTTTCTTTTTTTCCTGTTCCTGAGTGAGGACAGGAGCAGATGGGAAGGAGGAGAGATCAAAGTCTAGAGTCCTATGGTTCAAAGTCAAGACCTTGGGGATGTATGCGGGATTAGGCCTTAGGGTGACCTTTGACCCATCAGGGGCGAATCTGGTACACATTGGATGTACAGACAATGCATGGAGGTTACCCACGCATTTCGCCGAGCAAAGTTCCAAGAGTAGAGCGGTTTTATAAGATAGCAAGTCTATCTTAACCTTGCTCAGTGGCTCAAATGGAGGATCACAGAGAGCCCCCAGGACCAAGCTAAGATCCCAACCAGGGGTCAGGATCCTACTGGGTGGTTTTGTCCTAAGCACGCTCTTCATAAATCTTACTATGATGGGATGCGCGCCAGGTGTCCTGTGTCCCCAGCCTTCGTGACAGGCTGAAATAGCTAATAGGAAAAACTTTAATCGTTGAGAAAGAACTACCTTTTTCCAGTAAGTCCTGAAGGAAAATCAGGAGCTGAGCCAGGTCGCATGAGTAAGAAATAATATTTCTTTCTGTGCACCAAGCTTCAAAAATACGCCACTTCTGTGCGTAGAGAGACTGTGTTGACATAGCACAAGCATTTTGTATGGTTTTTACCACATTTTCTGGCAGGCCTGATGCCATCAGCTTGTTCTTTTCTGCCAACAAGCTGAAATGTTTAACAGTTCTCGGCCTAGGCGGCAAGACTACTTCTTTTGGTGACATAGTTTGACTCTGAAGAAGAGCAGTTGGTGTATCCAGTTCTCCTCCAAGGACCTTGGAAGCCGTGACCCCTTGGAGGTCAACCAAGTTTGGGAGAAGGCCTTTTTGTTGATGTGCTACCAGGCTGCTCTGACCGAGAGTGATCGAGGACAGATGCAACCTGTCGTCTTTATTAGACAGAAGTGGAGCAGAATGTCTGTTTTGTCTCTCCTTGTTTCGGGTCATGGGACTGAGAAGCTACGAGTTTTGTAAATGAGCAGATCTTCTGACCCCAATCTGTTTCCTGGATGGGTTCAGTTTACTGGTCCTTGGCCTTAACAGAGCATTGGAACCAGACAAACCGGCCAGGGTCTGTGTTTCACCCGTTGGGGAGATATTGTTTAAGAGCAGAGCTGAACCAGCAAAGTGAGAAAGGTCACGTGCTATAGGATCACTGCTTGGACATTGCGTGTCACTCATTAATAATAAAGGGACAGCTGCAACGTGAGAACGTGGATATGATTCTTTGTGCTTGGCAGACTTTAAATTGTTTGGTGATAGAGAGCCCAGTTCCCTTCGAATAACAGGAAGAGGAATCTGATTCAGCTCTGATTTGTTTAAACACACAGCAGCCTGAACACAATTGCTTTTGTGAATGTGTGAAGCCTGTGGTTGCCTGTGGGCATCTGACGTGGCCCCCCCGTCGTTAGATTCTGTCGGCGCGTCTCCCTGAGGCGCGGACATGTCACGTGTTTGCTTGGTTAGTGTATTGGCCGCCCCGTCGTTCACAATGGAGCGGGAGCTGGAGCACGTGACCCCCCTCACCTGTCTCCATGAGGGGTAGGGGGCCTGCTTGCAGACGCCTCTGTGCCTGTTCGCTACAGACGGAGCAGAGGCACCCTGCCGGGGTTCATTGATTAGGCTAACACCCCGTGAGCCGTGAGGGAGGGGGGGAACGGCCCCCTCCCTTTATGACGGCTGGCAGGCCAGAGGGACCTGTTCTGCTGAAGTTACTTGTGTTTTGTTGTTGTTGTTGTTTTTTTTTGAGTCAATAAAACAGAGAGGGGCTGTTTTTTAGCTTTATTCGTGCTTAAGTGTAACGACATGTTTGATTTTATGTCACTCACAGCAGGAAAAACATGATTTGTGTATGCAACAGAGTTACCAGCTATTTGTACCGTGCTACAAATAAAGTCTGGACATGAACGGATCATTCCCCGTACCGCTTGGGCGGGTGACCGTGTAAAGTCAAGACGTGAACCTGGTTCATCAGGCACGCTTTTGTCTGTCGTCCCGGTTCGCCGTGGAGGCCCGGTGTCCAACCGCCTGGCGAGGGACAAACCTGTTTTTGCTCCATGCATGCTCGTTACAAGGTAGGCCCGGCGGTGGTCTCTGCCGATGCTCATCCTCGTGGGCCGGCCACTTCTGCGGTGGGGCACGCGTTGCTGAGCGGTGTCGAGGCTACGCAGGTCTGCCTCCAGCAGACTCCCTGTGGGGGAGGGCGACGCTTCTCCTTGGAATGCCCACCCAGAGAG
This sequence comes from Garcialebias charrua, assembly GCA_038048925.1. NCBI lineage: Eukaryota > Metazoa > Chordata > Actinopteri > Cyprinodontiformes > Rivulidae > Garcialebias > Garcialebias charrua. Next base: position 25,547 of record JBBPBX010018111.1, read on the forward strand.
CTTAAAGTCATCCACAGATGGGGTTTCACGATGACCACTTCCGCCATGCCTCTGCCCTGAGCAACAGCGGCTGTCCACATCATGCGGAGCACTAAGTCTGTTGCCCTACAGGCTTCATCCAGCAAGTCGGCGGCAGCCTGCTTGTCCGCCGTTACCTGGAGCTGTTACAGCTTTTCAGCTAGGTAAGCCTGCATCAACGACACGTTCATGGCGCACGCCACGAGTCCCTGAGCTCTGTAGCATTTCTCGAGAAGAGAAGCTGAGGCTCGACAAGCTTTGCTGGGAAGAGTTGGTTCTGTCCCGGATGACTTGGGAGCCAGGTGAGACGCCAATGTGTCCTCAATTTGAGGCACGTTGGCTATTCCCACCTCATCCATCCCGTCCACGTCAAGGAACTGTGAGAGCGGTAAGAGCATGGGAGCTCTGGGCTAAGGCCAGGTGCGAGTTATTTCTGTAAGGAAGTCCGGGAACACGGGCATCCTTTGCCTTGTGGCGGCCTACTGCTTTGAGTAAAAATAGTTTCCTGCCAGCCTCGTGACCTGTGGACGAGGCGGAGGCTCTGGCCATGGGATGTGCAACACGTCCGCTGCTCTGTGGCACAGGTCGAACAGAGCAGGGATGGAAAAGTCAGTTTCGGGAGCACAGGTACCAGGGTCTGGGAGAGGTCTTCTCCCTGTTCCTCCAGTTCGACGTCTGCGTCCTCCACGGAAAATTCGCCTAAGGCTGAAATCGAGATCTCGTCCTCGTTCATCATGCCTCGAGTATCGAATTCGACTGTTAAATCCACAATAGGAGCCAACACCTCAGGGCTGTCACCCCATTCGACTTGCGTGCTGTCGTGTAGAGCCATGTTCTTGAGCTCCGGCGTGGGAGTGAGGGTCTCAGTGGTGTCCGCATCCGCTGGCACTGCTGGGACGCCCATGGCCTTGGCGACGAGCTCAACCCGGTGCTGCAGCACCGCATCCAGCATCTGGCTGCAGTGTGGGTAAAAGTTTGGTGCATCCAGCGCTGTTTTTGCGTGTAACATTCCCAGTCAGACTGGACATACCTCATGGGTGTCCGTCGCCGTGAGGGAGAAACCGCATCCGTTAGGACAGGCGTGCAAAGTTGGGCTCGTTGTCCTGCTGGTTTTCCTTGGAAGTCTTGTCTTTCGCTTTCCTTTCTCCGGAGGCATGTCCGAGATAAGGCGAGTGAATCCTTCCAGAATTCTTTTTCTTTTAATTTGTTTAGACGTCTCCTCCGTCGTGTCGCTTTCGCTGGCTAGCCCGCTACGAATTAGCAGGGGTAGCGGTTGTGACGCAGTTAGCGTCGTCGAGCGAAGCAGTCTGTGGAGAGAGGAGAAGAAAATACTTCAGGGTTAAGAGAAAATGTGCCGGACTAGCTTTCGCTCGTCCAGCAGTAGGCAGGAATAATTCTCTGTGCGTACTGTGTAGGGAGCAAGCTCACCTCTGGTTGAGCGATGAAGCAACAGAGAAGTCCCGCAAAGAGAGGTAGTTCAGGTTTAAGCGAGGTGAAGGGCAAAAAAGAGAAAGATGGATGGGCGTCAGTCGCTTAAATACCCAGAGGGCGGGGCCTCTGGCGCGACATTGACGCCCTAGCCGTAAAGGCGTGATTGTATTCCTTCAGGTAATCGCGTGGGGGCGCAATTCCCATAGCAAGTATGTTGCACCGAGTGACTGACTGAATAGGGAACACTCGTGGATATTTTTTCTGCTTCCAGAGTGTAATTATATGGCTTCAATTTACAGACTGTTGACCTGTAGAAGACATTTGAGATAAAATTTTATTTATTTATAATTTATTTTCGTAGCGCCCCCAAGGCTGTTTGGAAAAAGTCAAACCGAAACAATTTAAAATCAGCAGATTTGACCATTTCGTGAATTGATTAAGGAACGGTTAAGCTCGGGAACCCTTGTGCTATAACGTCAGCTAAGAAATATATTTTTTCTCAGCAAAGAAATAATAGTTTTTACCGTTTTAATCTTGTAAAGTCCTTCCGTGCTGACGCTTCTGTGGCCGACATTTTAAGCAGGGCAAATGAGGCGTTGACGCGTCGCATAGCGGTGACGCATAATAGATGCATATTAAAGCTTCAGTATGTAGCTTTTTTTATGAACATATTTCTTCACTCTGTCACTACCTCCTGACAGACTGATGTTAGCCAGGTAATCTCTGAAAAAAAATTAAAAAAAATATTGTCCCCTTGCTTCTCCAGGTGGTAAATAAGCATTTCTAAAAAGAAAAGGTGACCCACCATTTTCCAGCCAATAAAAACAGAGTTTGTAACCAGCCAATAAAAACAGAGCTTGAATTTGAATCAGCCAATAAAAACAGAGCTTGAATTTGAAATTCAACAGACCACAAGGGGGCAGAGCCACATATGGCTCTGAGGGGGAGGGATCAGAATGCTTTGCCTGTTGAAAATATTTCTAAGTGCTGCAGTTCTACAGAAACTGCATACTGAACCTTTAAACACCAAAGCGTATTATGTGCGTTTTTTTCTGGTTTATTGGCAATAATTGGTCCAAGCGTATTATACACGGGAGCGTGTTAAAGTCCGACGAATACGGTACTGTTTGTGCCGGGGGACTGGATCTTTGGGATGAACCAGTCTTTGCCGTAATGTATTTTGGGGTTTAAAAGCCACTGGGACGTTGTGTTTAGAAAATAAACGTCTCAATGTCTCTGAAACTCCCGCAACATACGGAATGACCACTGGTCTGGGTCTGGGTTCCTTCTTTTCACCTGATGGCTGGCTGGAGTCCTGTTTGGGTTTCTTCTCTGCTTTCAGGAAGGCCCAGTTAGGATATCCACATTTCTCTAGAGCCTGTTTTGTGTGTGATTTCTCCTTCTGTCTGGCTCCTGAGTTAGTGGGGACGCTGTCTGCTCTGTGATACAGAGTCCTGATGACTCCTAACTTGTGCTCCAGAGGGTGATGGGAGTCAAACTGTAAATACTGGTCTGTGTGGGTGGGTTTGCGGTACACCTCAGTTTGCAAATTTCCTCTATCAGAAACTGAGACCTCACAGTCCAAGAAAGCCAACCTGCCATTTTTTACATCTTCTCGTGTGAACTTGATATATTTATCCACAGAGTTGATGTGATCAGTGAAATGTTGGACTTCCTGAGATTTAATTTTAACCCAGGTGTCGTCAACATACCTGAACCAATGACTTGGTGGTCTCCCTGAAAAGGACGTCAAGGCTCTCTTTTCTACCTCCTCCATGTACAGGTTGGCAACAATAGGAGAAACTGGAGACCCCATAGCACACCCATGTTTCTGCCTATAATATTGCTCCCCATATGTGAAGTAGGTTGACTGCAGGCACAGTTTCAAGAGTTGACACAGTTGCTCTGTGGAAAGCGTGGTCCTGCTGTTCAGAGTGGTGTCTGATTTTAACCTTAAACAGACCACCTCTACTGCCTCATCAACAGGAATGCACGTAAAGAGTGATGTGACATCAAAAGAGACCATTGTTTCATCAGTCTCCATGATGACATCCCTCACCTTATCCACAAAGTCCATGGTGTTCTGTATGTGGTGTTCTGAGCTGCCAACAGATGAGTACAGATGCCAGATATTTGGAAACATTGTAAGTGACCGAGTTAATCATGCTAACAATTGGTCTTAAAGGTACACCTTGTTTGTGGATTTTGGGTAAACCATACAGACTTGGCGTGGCCTCCCCTGGGTACAGTCTGTGGTACAGAATATTGTCAATAGCCTTGTCCTGCTTCAAAATTTTCAGGCAATCTATCAACTTCTTCTTGTAACCACTTCCTGGATCTCTTTTCAGCGGTTCATAAGTGGTTAAGTCACTAAGGAGTGACATAACTTTCTCATGATAGTCTTTCTGGTTCAAAATCACTGTGCACCTTCCTTTGTCTGCTGGGAGAATTATGATGTTTTTGTCCTTGCTAAGAGTGGTGAGTGCATCCCTCTCTTCTCTACTGATGTTGGAAGGTGGTGGTTTGGCATTACTGAGACAGGCTGAAACTTTATGAGTTGTTCTGCTTCAAACTCTTTAATTTTGTTGTTACGGATGGCTGACTCAGTGGCTGTGATCATCTCCATCAGCGGAATTCTACTTGGTGCCACTGCAAAGTTTAGCCCCCTGGCAAAACAAGGTTTTGTTTTGTTTTTTGAATGTCCAGAGGACCAGACTTAGCTTTTTTAGATTTTTCTACCTGGATTATTGAGCATGCATCAGGGTATTATTTGTTTTATTACTGAATTCCCCAAGTCCTGTCTGCATTTGGGTTCACCACAAAGCACAGATCATCATGATAGGATCCTAACATTGGCCAATGATGTTAGAAAGGTCTCTACTTTGTCACTGGTGCACAGCACTATTTTTGGAGCTTCCATACCAGAAACTAGCAAATACAACACACACACAACACAATCAGAGAGGAAGTGGAGGTTCAGATGCAGTTTTGCTGGGCGAGTCATCTAGCGATGTAGCTCTGCTGGCCAAGCAACAACTACTGTCTGCTTATGTCAAAACCATATCCTTGGAACAGTTCACTACGAACAAGGTGGTCCCATAAACCAGGCTGAATGGTGATGGATATCGACAGTGGGCAGACCCTTTACTGGTGTGGTACATAACCAGTGAGAGTTGAGACAGAGGCAAAGTGCCATAAATAATAGCTGTTTTCTTGTGCACATTCTAAAAAATATTTTATGTTCTGAGGCCATGACCCCATAAAGGCCAATTTATGCGTAAAAGGTCTGATCATGCCTCTCAAGCACACGCTTTCATGATTTATGCCTGAGAAATTTTGATATTTTTATCCAAAACATGATGGTGCCATCAAGGAAACTAGATTCATTAAAGAGAAAAAAAATCAAATGACCTCATTCTAAAACAGATTATACTTTCTACAAATGCTATGCCATAATCTGGATAATGA
>JBBPBX010018112.1:0-12292 GCA_038048925.1 Garcialebias charrua
CACCTTAAGGTTGTTTTAACAAAATGATTGGTGTTGGAAAGCAGGCTGCTTGTAGGGCTGTATGGTCTGGAACGACCTGAGACGTGTGACTCAGGAGTTGTTTGTGACGATTCTGTACAACTATTTATGTTGGCCTGGAGACTTCTATGGCAAACTCTCTTTATAGTTAATATAAAGTGCAATTATTACACATGAACCTGTGAGTCCTCTATAAATGATGCCTTTTTTTGCAATGTGTGACCACAAACCTTTGTCTCTTTATTTTAAACTGTGAATTACATTTTCTAAACCCAGCTAATACAACACATTTAGGTTTACAGTCTACAAGACAGAATACAGTACTTCACGTACTTTGCGCTGTTTTACCCGACACATGAAAATGTTTGACTCACTTGAGAAGAGTGTGTTCAATTTCAATTTTCTACATTTTTATTTCACTGCCCGTAGAAATAGTGTACAATTTCTTTACAAACATGGGTTCTATACGCTGCTTGCTCTGCTTTGTCGTCTTGTCCTCCATTAAGCTTTTAGCTACTTGCAAATTGTAGCTTTTAGCTATTGGATCTTTTTAGCTTTCGATTTAGTTTTGACGTGCCAGCTTTTAGCTACAGTTTAGCTAATTTCAGACTTTAGCTACTGCTATGATTTTTGCTTTTAACTACAATTTTGATCATTTTAGCTTTAAGTTACTGTTTTGCTGATGTTAGCTTTTAGCAACTGCTTTGCTAAAAAAAATTCTTACAGCTTAGCTCATTTTAGCTTTAAATATTTTGTGCTAGTTTTTATATTTAGCTACTGTTTTGAGCAATTTGAGCAGATAATAACTTTTTTTCCCAACTTTTAACAGTTTGATTATAGCCTCAGTCACTGTTATTCCAGAAAAGTATACTGTACTTTTTTTCTATTTTTTTAATCATTACTATAAGAGTTAATCTCTAAACTGCATGTTATTTTCTGTCTGAAACATATTGGATAAATGATGCCGCTCAGAGTTAATTTAGTTCTTCTGAATGAAGAATGATGAAGCAAGAGACTTTAAATCTTTCAGAAACACTTATGTGAATGAAAATCTACTAGTTATCTCTTGATTTTGACACAATGTGAAAAATGCACAAGAATATTTGAGTTTATTGTTAAAAATAAACCAGTTGTTACCTGATAAGTCACTGGTCTAGTCCAGCTGCTTGTTTTAAAGCTGTAATGCTGATGTCGCTGGTTCCCAACCGCGGCCCTTGAGGAACACCATCCTGCATGTTTTGCTTCCCTGCTTTGACAATCCCGATTTTAATGAATGGGGGATTAAGACTTCTGCAGAACTTGAAGTAATTAAATCAGGTCTATTGGAGCGGGGAAACAACTGAAACGTGCAGGATGGTGTTCCTCAAGGACCAGGGTTGGGAACCACGGGCTTAGATCATCATGGAAATTAGATGAGCAGTGTTGGGATTGCATGACCTCACTCCAGGTAAGTGTTTTATTAAAGGTCAGTGATTTTTACTAATTGAAGCCATTGTTGAAAATGAGTTCTGGTCTCTATCCCTTTGTGTTCTGAGTTTTCAGCAAGTTTTTCCGCTGATAAACCTCCAGGATTACAGACCTCTTGCTCAGAGGTGATTATCTCAGGTTCCACTGGGAGAAGAACCAGAATCACTCTCGACCTCTGGGAGCCACTTTAGATAAGTAAAAGTGAGCAGAGTAAGAGAACAGCTCGTGAAGAGGACTAGGATACATGTGGAATACAGATTTTATTTTTTTGCACCAAAAATAAACCATGAAAATGTGTTCAATATCAAAATGTTTCCACTTAGTGTCAGCTTGAACAGAATTGTTTTAAACAAACCTGCAGCAGTAAAGTTTTAGATAAAGAAAGTTAGGCTAGAGTGACAATTTTCTAAAAACTACATATAATTTAAAATACCAGCATCATAAAAACATCAAGAAACAAAACTGAGTAAATTCTGCCCCCTACTGTAATATCTTTGAATTTAATTTATACACAAACCGTTGAAACACTTACTGGACACATGTTAATCAAATGGTTTATTTATTTATTCATAAAGTATTTATACAGAAAATATGGCTCTAATTAATACATTTTAAATAAATATATATTTTTTATATAAATTAATTATATTATTTTAATAGATTGTTTAAAAGCTTTCATACAAGGCAAAGGCCACAACAGAACAAACCACTAACCGGTAACTGTCAGAGCAAGGCACATTGTGGTGTTTTGGTATTTAAATGGAAATTAGGTGTAAAAGAAAATAATATAAATAATAAGGTGATAAACGTTCCCATAGTCAGACTATCAGTGAAAGTTAGGAAGTAGAATAAAACAAGAATCAGTATAATAACATGGCTAATGTTGGCTAAGAACAAATCACACACTGAAAGGAAAACTATATGAACAGCCCAGTTAAAACCATGTTGGACGCAGCCTACACCACCCAGTCCAGCTGCATCCTGGGACGTCAAACCGTGTAGTCCAGCTCTGCGTTCAGATTTGCGTACATCTCGTAGATGGCGTCCACGGTGGCCGTGTAGTTTGCCAGGAAGTGACGCACATTTGCCAGGCACTCTTCCTCTTTCACTTCCTCCCCCTTGGACAGAGCCTTGAGGAAGTTTGATCTGTAGGGAGCTGCAAGTAGCGCCGCCTAAAACACAAACGGAAAAAGGAAATTCACCAGTTGTTCGTGGTTGAAACAGAGCGAGACGGACATTTATTTATTTATCTACTGTATTTATTTATTTTAAACATTTAGCTAAATATCTGCCCAATGTTGCATGACTAGTGTGAATAAGGTACTGATATAAAAAAATAAGGTACTGATATAAAAAAAAAACAAGAGGATGATTTGTGCTTTCAAAAATAAATCAAGGTTTCTGCACAAAATATGTGACGAAAGCTGGTGTATTTAAAATCTTATGGTTCCATGTGAATTTTTTTAATGAAATTTAAATGTTGTTGGTTGTTGTTTTAGAGCCTGAGTGAATTTACCTGCGTCTATTTAAAAAAAGAACTAGAGAAACTGCATTTCCTGCGAAAATGCAGTGTGAATGCTTACTGCAGAAAAACTTTGCTGAAAACAGCTAAAATAAGCTAGAACATGCTGAAATGTAGCTGAAATGAAAGAACAAGCCTAAGTTAGAAGAAAGCAGAAAGAACACATATTTGCTGAATTAGATAGAAAGCAGAAAGAACACATATTTGCTGAATTAGATTTAAATAAGCATAAATTTGCATACACATTAGAAAATCTGAAATAATAATATTGAAGCAGAAATTAGCCACAAAAAAAGTTGAAAAGTAACTGAAAAGGCATAAAGAAGCTTAAACTACCAGAAGGAAGTTGAAATGAACAAAAAAATTTGGAATTAGCTGAAAAATATTAAATTGGAATACAAACAGCTAAATAGTAGCTGGAAAAGCTGAAAGGAGCAGCATAACAAGGTTAAAATAGCAGCAAAAAGTTAATTAGGCTGAACAAAGCAGAAACTACCAAGAAAAAACTTGTATTTGAAAACCGCTGAAATTGGCAAAAAATGCTAAGAAGTTAGCTGAAAAGGTAGAGGCTTAAATTAGCATAAGAAAGCAAATACAGGGCTGAAAAAAGCAGAAATTTGCTACAAAAACAGCTGAAAAAAATAAAAAGTTTGTTACCAAAAGGAAGTGGAGAGAGCACATTTTTGCTGAATTAGGTGAAAAAAATTTAAATGAATGCAAAAAATGTGGAATTAGCCCAAAAAGCTAAAATTAGCATAAAAAGGCTAAATAGTGGCTGAAACGGCAGAAAGGGCTGAAACTTGCATAGATAAGCTGAAAGGCAGTGGTGTAGTGGTAATGGCAGTCGTCTCCCGATCGGAAAGTTGGCGGTTCGACTCCCGGGACCCGCACCATGTGTCGTTGTGTCCTTGGGCAAGACACTTAACCCTGAGTTGCTCCCGGTAGGACTGGAAAGCACCTTGCATGGTAGTCTGCCGCCACCGGTTTATGAATGTGTGTAGCATTCAATATATGTGTAGCACTTTAAGATTTTCAGTAATGAAAAGTGCGTTATAAATTGAATTAATTATTATTATTATTATTATATGCTGAAATTAGAAGAAAGAAGTTTGAGGAAGCACAAAAATGTTGTGGTTAGCCAAAATAATCTGGATCACAAAAAAGCTGCTAAAACAGCCGAAATTAGCTGAAAAATTATTAAATTTGCACAAAAGTAGCTAAAAGAAGCTGACCCAGAATAAAATGTGAAAGGAGAAGTCAAAGGTTGTAAATGGATCTGATGTAAAATGAGCTCAGTTCATTTTCTATGAGGAAAAAACTGGCTAAATATTAAACGCTAAAGTTGCACCAATACCAAAAGTCATAGCAGGATTGTCCTGAATGAGCTGAATGTTTTGATTTACGATTTGTTAAAATAGCACAGAAATTGTGGAACAAGAAAGATGCTGAATGACGTACGGCAGAAAAATGGGATTTCAATATTGTGAATGCTTCATAAACATCCACACAATCAGCGCTCTCCACATCTGTCAGTAGATGAATCAGATCAATGAGTTGGTCGAGATGAGTACAAGGACGTGGTTTGTTTTTGACACAAAAACATAAAAAGCTTTTGCAATTAAGCTTGTTTGTAAAGTCAGAAAAAACTTGAACTTGCAGAGGCAGATAATGAACAAAACTACCTCAAGCTGGTGCTTGAATGTTTTGAGGGAGAGCGGACGTTCATCATAAAGTCGCTCTTTATTATAAATTCTGTTACGGCCTTTTTGGTTTTGCTGCACCATTATCAGTGAACTCCACATCTGGCCACACCTTTGAAACCTTTCTGGAGGGACTCCCATCTCAAGCGTAGGGTTAGTGTTCATTAATCCCTGTAATCTGATTAAACTGGAAGAGATTTCTAAAAAAAATAAATGAGCGTGGCTCCCTAAAACAATCTGACACCACCCTGTCAGGAGCCACAGGAAAAGGTTGTGCTGAGTTGACCCTTGTCACATAGCTCATGAGTTCAACACGGTCAACTCAAACAATCACTATTTTTTTTTTACACCATCGTCTTGATCATTTCATGCTCAGAGTATGTGTTTTGAAGGACTCTCAGCTATTGCGATGTTAAATTTTATTCCAATATCTGTTAAAATGACTGAGTTATAGAAGTTTTTGTGTTGGCTAGTTTTAAACAGCTGTGGCAGCCATCTTGAACCGACACACTATCACAGCAAATTTTAGCTCTATATCTGTAAAATAGTTAAGAGTTCAACTTAGGGATGCACAAAATTGGATTTTTGGCTGATATTCGATATGTTAAAACTTATTTGGCCAATAACGATACCAATACAGATATTTCCCCCCTAACTCTACTTACAGAGAATACATAGCTTTCTCTGCTGTAGAGCTAAAATACTACATTATTCTGCGTGGTCTTTGTCGGTTTGGCCTGAGGGCGCTGAAAATGATGTAACACTATATAAGCATATACAGGTAGTCCTCGACTTACGACGGAGTTCCGTTCCTATGCTCCGTCGTAAAGCGAATTTCGACGTAACTCAGAAAATACGTCCAAACTGCACCTTATACGTACAGTACTGTATTTTACCAAACAATTAGCCTATCCTAACACAGTACCCTACATAATTATCAAAAAACCTATACAGGTAGTCCCCGACTTACGAGCGAGTTCCGTTCCTGCGAGGCTCTCGTAAGACGAAAATTTGTACGTCGGAACACGAAACACGTGTTCTCGTAAGTCCGGATTTTCGGTCGTAAGTCGGAAAATTTATGCTAGCGCTACTACGAACACTCGTTTTTCATCACAAATGTTCATACTAGTTCATAAACATGCTCAGAAACTTGTTTCCAAACGGTTAGCTAACACACTTTCATCTAAAAACACATAAAAGTGCTGTATTTTTTGTATGTTCTTTACAAATTTACTGCTCGTTCGCCAGCTCGTAAGTCCGGAACCTCGTAGGTAAGAGCGCTCGTAAGTCAGGGACTACCCGACTTACGAGCGAGTTCCGTTACTACGAGGTGCTCGTAACACGAAAACTCGTATGTCGGAACCCGAAACACGTGTCGCTCGTAAGTCCGGATTTTCGGTCGTTAAGTCGGAAAAAGTATGCTAGCGCTACTACGAACACCCGTTTTTCAACACAAACGTATATACTGGTTCATAAACATGCTCAGAACTTTGTTTACAAACTGTTAGCTAACACACTTTCATCTAAAAACACATACCAGTGCTGTATTTTCTGTATGTTCTGTACAACTTTACTGTTCGTTAGTCAGCTCGTAAGTCCGGAACCTCGAATGTCGATGACGTGGTAAGTCAGGGACTACCTATACAGTATTTTTTATTTTTTAATGGGAGGTGCGTCATAACCGCGAAACGTCGTAACTCGAAGCCGTCGTAAGTTGAGGACTACCTGTATATTAAAAATAAAACGGCACCTTTTGTAGCGGTGAGTTATTTTGATGGAATGGCCGATGTCTGATACTAACTTTATTGCAAATATCGGCTGACACCGATACCTTGCCGATATCATGCACCCCTAATTCAAACCATTCTTGTTTTTCCAAGGCCCGTTGGCTGTGGCAGCCATCTTGACTCAAACTGACTCCAAATGGTCATCGGCTGTAGACGTTCATCCAATAGAGGCAACTGACGCAAGAATCAGTACAAAATGTAACAATAACAGAGAAAATGTTCTCATTTCAATCCGTCGACTACGTTGTGCGTCGCTATCGTTTCGTCTTACGTTGAAAACCTTCTGAACGATCCAGCCGTGGTATCTCTTCAGCGCCTGCTCGTAGGCTTTGGTGACGTTGACCCGGATCAGGTTGGGGTTGTTCTCGTCTCGTTCTCCGTCAGCCAAGCTCTGCAGCAGGACCTGGATGAAACGGAGACCCCTGCAGAGGAGAGGACCAGGCCTTCAGAAACTTCACCCGATGTGTGACCTGACAGCTCAGAGAGGACACTCACCTCTTCAGCCACATCAGAGCTAAAGTTGCGCCCACTTTGGGCCATTCTGCTCCGTGGGCTTCTCGCTCTGCCACCAGAATGTCCTTCAGGGTCACGTACTTTGCAGGATCCTTGACGTAAACTGCTCTTATTTTCTAAGAAAAATTTAAAAAAAGTGCATTTGTTTAGAGTTTGCAACACTAATACACTTCATGAGGCGTTCAAAGTCATACAGCAGAGTTGTTTCTTACCGTTATGTTGCCATTAATGTCTGATTTGATGATTGAAAACACTCTGGAGCCCAAGCAGTCTGCAGGGGGACAGACATTTGAGAGCACAGCAATAAAATATGAATGACTCCATGCATGGCTCAGAGGGAGAAAACAGTGTGACTACAGTGAAGCCACAAGAGGTCAATGTTTAACAAAGAGTTTGGTTCAGATCCTCCCCGTGACCCAACATCCCCATTCATGAAGGACAAAACATGAAACAATAATGTTTTAAATGAATTCTGCTGGTCCCTGGTTGAGATAATGCTGAGGGAACCGGTCTGCCGAGTCTGATCACCTGTTGTGTTGCGTTCAAGTACCCACCGAAAAACGCCGGCAGGTGCGACACGTTGTCCAGGAACGTCTTGGTGTCCACCGAGCTGTCAGGGGGGAGTTCTTTAAACTGGTTCTGCAGTAAAAGAGTCATGGTCCCGCCTGGCAGGTGGCAGCAGCAGCTCTCCCGAACCCGGAACTGCGGTTCAGGCAGGTGGGCGGGGCACCGGCGCCATGACCACGCCCAGGTGGGGGACGCGTTCGAAGTCGTCGTTTTAACTTTTAAAGTCATATCCAAAAATTCTCAGTCGGCTCATCTGGACAGGGGTCTGCAATCTGCGGCTCTGGAGCCACATGCGGCTCTTTGGTCCCTCCGCAGCGGCTCTTTCAAACTTTGACCAAAACTGACATAAAATTATAAAAAATTACTAGCTGTTTCCTGTCATTTCCTTTGCAAATATGTGTATATGGGCAATGACGTCACGACGAATGCGACGCCGCCATGTTTTCGGACATCCTTGACCAAAACAAACATGGCGTAAAACACCACACGAAGAACAAACATGGACCGCGAGAAACAGAAGATAAAGATTCGTTACCGCGACAAAACTGAACAAAGAAGCGAAGCAGCGCTATCTTGTTAAAACTGATTCCATTGGGCTAGATCCAGATGAGCACAGTCAGTGGACCGGTGATTTCAACGAGCTACCGCAGCTCCCGACATGAGCTACCTTGTGTGCGGTCTGAGTGCCTACACATGTGAGCAGTTCAGGAATTATAAATCTCTGCAAAGTCATCTTCAGTTCACAAATGGATGGGTGCAGGACCTGCAGATTTCTCAAGTCAACGACCAAAAAACTGTTGTTCTCACGAAGGTAGGTGAACACACAGGGACGTTGACATGTCGCAGCTGCTGCTGACATTTTCTTCTCAAACTGCTGTGATGAGTTTTTAATTTTTGTAGATGCGTTTTGAGACAATTTTTAGAAAAACGGATCAAAGTAAATCACCCCGAGTTTTTCTAGTGACCCCTTAAAAAGATAAGCTGCCATGAAGAACATTATTTTCTCTGCCCTTGTTCCAAAATTGATAATGATTTTGTTGAGGAGGTTTGTTTACAAAACAGATGTGCACAAAGTTTTTAAATTGTTCTAATGGGTTCTAACCCACCCATCTGCACATCCATCCACACATTCATCCATCAATCCACACATTCATCCATCCAGCCATCCATCCACACATTCAAACATCCACACATTCATACATCCAGCTATCCATCCATCCATCCATCCACACATTCATCCAGCCATCCACACATTCATCCATCCACACATTCATCCATCCATCCACACATTCATCATCCATCCATCCACACACTTACATCCACACATTCATCCATCCAGCCATCCATCCACACATTCAAACATCCACACATTCATACATCCAGCTATCCATCCATCCATCCATCCACACATTCATCCAGCCATCCACACATTCATCCATCCACACATTCATCCATCCATCCACACATTCATACATTCATCCATCCATCCACACATTCATCCATCCAATATAATATTAATTTATACCTTTTCTGCTACTTTAGAACAGGCTATTTACCATAAGTTTTATTAGGTTTTTAGAATATACTGTATTTGTAACCTAACCTATGGAAAAAGTAGTGATGTGAAGGTAATGGATTTTACAATTTTATGTTGATTAATGTAGCAGAAATTTTCTATTTTTCCCCCTAGGTTCTGCACTCTCAGCGCCTGAATGAAGCACCACTCCAACCATGGGTGATTCTACGTTCCACGGGACAAGTAGACTGTGCACAGTCTAATGCCTCTGCTGTTATGTCCTCCAGTGTCACCAGACCAGCTCTGTCATCTGTGCGCAATGTGTGCTACCCCAGAAAAACAACAAGCACAGCTGCCATGAAATGGGGGGTCGATCATGAAGAGCAAGCAAGGGAAACGTATGTCAAACTGTCAGCATCGCAGCATGACAACTTCAACCTAGAAAAATGGATTTATAATAAATCCAGAATTTCCAGAGGTTGGTGCATCTCCAGATGGCATCATCCACTGCTCATGTTGTGAGAAAGGATGTCTGGAAATAAAATGCCCATTTAAGCACCGCGACAACTTCATCATGCAGGCCTGTGCAGATGACAGCAACTTTTGTCTTTATCAAAGTGATGGGAAATTAAACTTGAAGCAAACACACAAATACTACAGGCAGGTACAAATGCAGATGTTTGTGACCAAGTCAGCTTTTTGTGACTTTGTGGTGTGGTCACAGAAAGACTGTGTTGTTGTACGAGTATTTCCCGATGTGACCTTCTGGACCACCCTTTTGACAAAATCACAGGAGTTTTTTTTGAAGGTGTGTTTACCAGAACTTGTAGCATGTCACTACCAGAGCGGCCGCCTCTACAACCTGTGATAATCCTTTATCAGAGCAACACTCATCTGGTCCAAAACAGAAAAAACAGAAAATAGCAAAAAAACGTTTGTGGTGCTTTTGCAAAGGTCCTGAGGAGAAGGATGACATGGTGGCCTGTGACAATGAGAACTGCAAAATCCAGTGGTTCCACTTGACATGCGTGGGGCTCACTCAGGCACCGTCGGAGACTGAGCCGTGGTTATGTGCCACATGCACAAAAATGTCTTGCTGAATCAGTTGTCACTGACAGCTAATTTCCTAGCTAGGTGCAGCATATGGAGGGAGGGATATGTTGAAGAATGAGGAAGTGGCAGCTAAGCACTGCTTTCTGACTTTATGCAGGTTTTTTATGCAATGATTACAATTTATTCTTTCTGTATGTGTTGTGTGTGTTATGTTTAATTTTGTGGACCACAAGTCTGTTGAATAAAGTTGATGATGATGAATAAGCAAAAGGTACTATTGCTAATTTGTTTTTTATTCTGACTCAGTGGTTCGGGAATCAGAATTTATTCTCAAAATTTTTGTTTGATATTTCATTGGTCCTAGTTCTCATTAGTTGCAAAGCATGCTTACATTTTCTAAAACTCACTTTGTTGTGCAAATATCAGATAAAATTGCACCTTAACATGTAATTTTAGCACATTGTTAATGTGAAATATATCTGCAAAAATCTAAAAAAGCTAAGTCTGGTCCTCTGGACATTCAACTTTTGAATGTCCAGAGGACCAGACTTAGCTTTTTTAGATTTTTCTACCTGGATTATTGAGCATGCATCAGGGTATATCTGCAAGAAGTTTTCATTTTCTGTGTTTATTGTATTTGAACTGTATTTATTCTTGTTAACACTACAAATGTCACATATTTTACCCATGTGGTGACGGATAATCGTAAACTCGGTTGATCTGTTGTGTTACTGTAACTTAGACATGTTCAACATTATTTAACAAGAGACTACAAACTGAATTAATCTGCAATAATTTATTTACAGCATGCAGCATCGAAGCAACACTTGGGCAAAAGTAGATACATTTTCACGTTCAGTTCATCAGTCAATGTTCACACAGATAATAATTCATATTTTCAAAACAACACTGGGGCCTTGCAAACAATAATGTCTCTCTGGCCAGTGCACCAAAGGGCTGAGGTGTGTAAACATTACACCTATAGTCTTTCTAAATGTGGTGGACACAAGCTTTCGGTTGATGCAGAGCAGGTGTGCAATGTGCTGGATTAGCAGATTAAGCCTCAAGCGCATTAAAGTTAGAAGGAGCATCTGAAAATGTGAAAGATTTCTTCCAGGCTGTGGAAGACAGGGGAGCAGCTGAGCCAGCACACCCATCACAACAGCCAAACATGGAAGCCCAGTGTAATACTTGACAATTGCATCATCTTTTAAGAATTGCTCATTCATTTTCTTTTGGGACAGCTCTTCCTTCAGGATCCTGTTTTCCTCCAGCAAGCGATTAATTTCAGCACCTCTGAGGACACACAGTCCACATTCCTGCAGTGTTTCAGCACTGTCCTTTAGTGCAGCTTCATCACCCTTTGACCCCGCGCCGGTTTCATCCACCTCGGACCTCTGTACACCTTGAACCACGTCGGACCCCTGGGCTGTTTCATCCTCAGAAAAACTCTGAGCAGCTACACCTGGAGGAGCAGTTTCATCCATCTCTGATGTCTGGCTACGCAGATCTGGTGGTGTGGCAGGTGCAGTGTTGACCTCTGTGGTTGATTTGTGTCTCTTGGTCCGACGGGCAAATCGGGCAGTGTTCATTGTTTTGACTTCGGTGTGCCCGAGATGTAAAGAGGGTACCCAGTCAGGATCACAATGTAGGAATTCATACGCTGGCTTGCCTAAGAAGAGATAAAAGAACTTGATTAGATGATCTAGCTAGCCAGCCAGCTAGCTGTTTGTAAACGATCCTGTGTTACATATGAGCAGTTAATAAGTGTAATATTATTTATTTAAACCTTACCTGTGTGGAAATGCTTCGAACACACAAACATGTGTCTGGAAATACTCCTGAAAGTGATGTTTGTTCGTTTAACAGGTCATGTCACCATGTCTCTGTTAGCTTAGCAACCTGTGTTCCTCTGTGTTGTTTTCATGCCGGAAAGATGAAAAAACGGACTCCATTTGCAATACGGCTCCCCCTGCGATCGTGAGAACGATTGTGACAGTTTACAACACAACAAGTAGTTACCAATTCAGCGTATTTCACCTAGGATAACACACTACAACTAACGCAAACCCCGGTCACGTCAGACTCCGTGTCCTAAAGTACCGGGATGCTTTGCGCGATCCCGGTCCGCTGACGTCACGATTCCAAG
>JBBPBX010018112.1:16071-46030 GCA_038048925.1 Garcialebias charrua
GACTTGAGAAATCTGCAGGTCCTGCACCCATCCATTTGTGAACTGAAGATGACTTTGCAGAGATTTATAATTCCTGAACTGCTCACATGTGTAGGCACTCAGACCGCACACAAGGTAGCTCATGTCGGGAGCTGCGGTAGCTCGTTGAAATCACCGGTCCACTGACTGTGCTCATCTGGATCCAGCCCAATGGAATCAGTTTTAACAAGATAGCGCTGCTTCGCTTCTTTGTTCAGTTTTGTCGCGGTAACGAATCTTTATCTTCTGTTTCTCGCGGTCCATGTTTGTTCTTCGTGTGGTGTTTTACGCCATGTTTGTTTTGGTCAAGGATGTCCGAAAACATGGCGGCGTCGCATTCGTCGTGACGTCATTGCCCAAGCTCTATACACAGAGTTATACTCCCTTTAACTTGCTTTATTTCTTCAAAGTAGAATACTTTCTCCACAAAAAAAAAAAACACAAAAAACACACACCTGCAGAGTTTATTGTTTTAGTTTAAAAAATAGGCCAAAAAATGTATATAAATATATATTCTTTACAAGAATCAGTCTTATGTAGGCTACTTGTGACCTGGATATGGACAACAGTGACCCCTGTAACCCAAAAAGGAAGAAGCGAGTAAAGATAATGGGTGGATGGATCAAATCCTGTCTATTATTTTTGGAAAAATATCAAAAAATGTTAATCATTGGATGGTTTTAGTTTTATAATTTCATGCCTATTAGCCAGAAAAGCCCACTTTAACAAACTTTAAGTGGCCCATGGGCCACCAGTTGATAATGATTATTGTATCAAGTTTTGTGGCTCTGGACGATGGGGCAGAAATGGCTCTTTTGATCAGGTTGCAGACCCCTGATCTGCATGGACAGTTTAAAAAAAAAAAAAAGTTTAGTAGAGAAGCTTCGCCCTCTATCCTGAGGGCTTCATCAGTCTGAGGAGTTTCAGTCTCCATCTTAGCTCCAGCAAACTGGTTGGTCCACTTAGTTTACTGCTTGGTGGGGAAACAGTTTACTGGAACTCCTCAGACTGATGAAGCCCTCAGTATAGAGGGTGAAACAACTCTACAAAAAAATTAAATTAAACTGTCCAGATGACCCGACTGAGAATTATTGGATTTGTATGATTGAGCATGAAGTTAGTTGTTTTAAAGTCACAGTTGTGAAATAAAGGACATGGACAGAATGTGACAAAATGAAATGACTAAATACATAATAATGAAATGTATCATTTGGTCATTGAATACATCATTAAATACACAATTAACTTACTTATTTCATTATTTATTTATCTAATTTTGTCACCATACGTTTGAGGACGGAATGTGACTAAATTAATTACATAAATACATAACTGTGTATTTATTTGTATTTAATTATGTATTTAATGAAATATTTAATTATTTACTTTTTTCATTTTGTCACATTGTGTATTTAATCGTGTGTTTAATGATTTATTGATGTAAAAAAAATCTGTATTTCTCTTGTTTGTTGATTGTTCAAGGAAAATCTACTGTTGCTGCATGTTGTCATCATTCTTTAGTTTGTAGAATTGTCTCTCTTGTAAATGAGTCCTCGAGGCTCAATGAGATTAACGTGCCTGAATAAAGGTTGAATGAAAACTCAATAATGAAATGATACATTTCATTATTATGCATTTATTTATTTGGTCACATTCCATCCTCCATAAAAGATACAGCAAGAGCAATGACCTAAAATCACTGGAATAATCAGCCATGATGAGTTCGTCTCACCCCAAACACCTTTATTCTCTCTTCTTTGTTTTTAGTTTGTGCATGTGCTGTTCTTTGAGTTTACAACTTCCCAGATATCGGTGAAAAGTAGAAAAACACAGCTTTGTGGCTATATTCCTAAGTTCGGAACAGGCATTTTCTAAAAGTTAACTTCAGCTACACTTTATTTTAGACCTTGGCTATGCTGAGAGAAGGGGAGCATGCTTTATTCACACAAGGAGAGCTGTTGGTCAGGCTACTTTTTGTTGCCATCAACTCTAAAATACTTAATGAATAGTTTACTTACGTGGGTAAAACTTGACGTTAAACCCATTAAAATACACCAGAATGCAGGAAATGGCATATTTTATTCAAAATTTTCTGGTGGTGGAGCATGGGTCATGATCTAAACTGGGCCACTCTGAGGCACGAAACTCCAGGGCTGAAAATGACTCCCACGCCGGTCCCGTTTCGAACGGTGCTGCAGAATTTCACAAGCCAGTTACAGGCACTCCTGTGAAGCTCACAAATTTGCAAAACACATGTACAATCAAACACCGTAAACAAACGAATTAAAGCACATTTTTAATTTAATTCAAAATGGTTTCTTTTTTTTACTTTATCTTTGTCCATTTTCACCATCGTCCTACTTTGCCAGTCACACCCGACCGTTTATTGTTGTACAATTGAACAAAGCAAATATTGGGGTAATGCTCTGGGGTCATGGAATAGAAAGAAACCTGTCGTTTGTTTTAGGAATTGAATAAAAAATGTATGGATTAAAAAGGACAATCTCTCAGGGGTTAATATACTGTAGTTCTTTAATCCGGACAAAAATCACATCAAATCACAATGAAAGTCTGAGTAAAGACTAACTGTACATTGATTCATGCATTTGCGGCCATTGATACATCATCCAGTTGTCACAACAATCTGAAGCTGTAAGGTCTTGAAAATGACGTTAAAAAATAAGAAATAGACCAGAAGTTGTGGCGTTACTGTAAAACTTCACACCCTGGAGAAGTTCCACATTTTTTGATCAACATTATTAAACAGCCATTAATCTGAACTTGTGATGGATGTAGAGTATTTACAGCAACACGGTCACTAATATTACAAGGCGCATACAATATTTGCATTTAAATGGATCTGCTAACCTTACAGTGTCATTATTTACAGCTTTTCATTGGTTGTCTTAAGCAGTTAAGAAAAAAAAAGTGCTTCAACAAAACTTACTTGATATCATGACAGATGTGTAAAGAGTATGCAACGACCCTCATTAGAAGAGTTTAGATCAAAATCTAGAACCACCCACAGAACATCTACCTGTCTCAGTTTGCTGTGCACAAGAACACTACATGAGCAGTAGAGCTTTTCAACTAAATTATTCATGTTTAAAAACTACAGTACTGAGCAACAGCAGTGTATAGGACTGGAACAACTACCACAACAAAGCTTTATAACCCAACTTCAACATGAAATGCATCTGAACTGTTCATTTATTAGCTTCTTTTAAACCATTAGCCAATTTGAAAAAAAAGTATTATTTAATTTTATAGTAATGTTTGCGTACCACAACAAAATTTCTGCCAGTTATTTTGTAGGTCTGAAGCTGAAACGTTTGGGAATATATTCAACCACGACTCAGTTATTGACTAAAACTGTTTTCGTATCAAATATATTTTCGTATCAAATATATTCCCTTTTTTAAATTGTGTTGAAGGCTTTGATTAGAGCAGTGTGTGTAGCATGTCTAAGTTTAGAGGATGGTTTGCACTTAACGTGAGCATTGAACATGATACTGTAGTCACTTCCCTGTGGATTGTTATGAAAAGGACAATACAGGAAAACAAGAAGTGTCAGAAGAGGAAGAAAATAAAATCCTCCAATACTTGGCCTGGTCTAAACACTGGTTTTAAAAAAGGCACACATGGGCAAAAGACATCCCAAGGTCCAGAGGCGATCACGTTTATCTGGTCGACATCCTTATGGAAAACAAAACTCAACTTGGGAGAATTAAATTAACGACAACTAGAGCTTCATCGAAGAATTCTGAGAAATGATGGCGTCTACTCTTGAAGCCCATTCACAACAAAAAGCGCTTTTTTTAAAATAAATAAAAACGTGCCTAAACTGTGCAAGATCAAAGTTTGCACAGGCAAAGACAATGAATGAACATTTACCGGTAGTTATATAAAAATAAAGGAGTAAAAAGATGCCTCTAGGCTTTATCCCCAACAAAGTTGAATAACTTAACCGTTCCAAGTGCGAGTTCACAGGCAGTGTCGTTTAAAGCATCGTTTCACTCATGCACACAAAAAAGAACCTATTTACAAAGCAGGCAGCAAATGAAGACGTATAAAGATTTATATGTGATGGATGCAGGAAACAGAACTGGACGCGTCAACTCAAATGCGTGGCTTTTAACAAAAAGGTGTCCTGGAAAAAGATGACGCCCAACTCGTGTTTTAAGATGAAACAACATAATCCTGTTTCAACAAACGGATTAAAGCTCGTGTTTCAGAAGCCATAAAAACAAGTCGACAACAAATATTTCAGCTGTGGAAAACACGACCGATTCTTTCAATCTTCTCCACTTTAACACACCATATTTGGAAATATCAAATTGTACTTTGAACAGGACGCAAGTGTATTCTGAAAGTGCTTAACATTATTCCATCTCGACTGAATTTCCTCATCTTCGGCTATTTTTACTTTAGATTTTAATCCCAGCTGGAAACGTCTCAGATCAAGGTTCGAGCTTGAGCGTCGCAGCGTCGCTGGTGCTCGCCTCGCTTTGCTCCTTCTGCTCCTTGGACGCGTGCGACTTCATGTGCTTCTTGAGCGACGACTTGTCGGTGTAGGCCTTCGCGCACAGACTGCAGGCGAACAGTGTCTCTTTGGTGTGCAGCAGCTCGTGTCTCTTCAGGTGGCCCGAGCGGCTGAAGCTCTTGGTGCAGTAGGTGCAGCTGAACGGCTTCTCCCCCGTGTGTATGCGCATGTGGATGGTGACGTGGCTCATCTGGCTGAAGGTCTTCTTGCAGATCTCGCAGTTGTACGGCCTCTCTCCGGTGTGCGTCCGGGTGTGGATTTTGAGGTCGCCCAGGACTTTGAACCTCTTGTCGCAGTGCGCGCAGCAGTACGGCTTCTCGCCCGTGTGCAGCCTCCGGTGGATGCACAGATTCCCCGGGTTGCTGAACGTTTTGCCGCACTGCCGGCACACGTAGGGCCTCTCTCCGGTGTGCGTCCGCGTGTGGGCTTTGAGCAGGTTGCGCGCGCTGAAGCGCTTCCTGCAGAACGAGCAGGAGAACGGCTTCTCGCCCGTGTGGCCGCTTTTGTGGATCTTCAGCTGGCGGGCGTGGGTGTACGCTTTGTTGCAGATGTTGCAGATGAAGGCTTTCCCTCCCGAGTGGGAGCGCATGTGGGATTTGAGGAGGTTGATCCGGCCGAAGCGTCTTCCGCAGATGCTGCAGTCGTGGGTTTCCTCGCAGCTGTGAGTCTTGAGGTGGACGTTGAGCGAGGTTTCGTCCGTAAACGTCTCTGGACAGGCGGCGCAGCTATAAAAGGGGTTCGCTTTTTCTAGAAACTCTTCCGAAGCCGAGTCGCTTAAATTTAACGTTTCCTCTCGCTCCATGTCTTGCGAGCTGCCTTCCTCTGGATCCATATCGGATTTCGGAAAGCCCAACTCGTGCTTCTGCTGCGGTTGAGGCAGAGCATCGGGACCCGATAGCGCCTCGTTCTCCTCGTCCTCAGTCTTGGTGAAATGTCCATCGTTTTGCATGGACTTCATCATCATGTCGAAAAACAGTGCCGGCTGCGAGAGGTCAATGGCACCATTTTCATTCATGTTGGACTGTGGGTTGACAGGAAGTGGGATATCGGTGGATGTGTTGGCACATGGTGGTTCTCCTGTTTGATCTGCCTGCAGACTAAACGAAGACGGAGCCGTAGTCTCCCTAATCTTGGCTTTACTCTTCCTTCTGGAGCTCTTCTTGTCACTGCTGCATATGGACACCTTGAACGTACCCTGTGTGGAGCTGGAGGGTTGATCTGGCCATTCCGGAGCAGAAAACTGCTCAGCGGCATCTTGTTCACACAAATCTAAAAGTAAGAAGCCAGAATAATTAACATAAAGATTTAAATCAACTTTACACGAGCAAAGACGTACAGCAATGACAGAAAATCAGAAAGAACCGATTCTGTAAAAGATTAAACGACGGTTGGCAGCTGCCGCCTCTCAGCAAGAAGGTTATCTGATCGAATCCCGCCCGAGGGCTTCTCTAGGTGGAGTTTGCATGTTCTCTCTGTGCATGCGTGGGTTTTCTACGGGTACTCGTTTCCTCCCACAGACCAAAAACATGCATGTTAGGTTGATTGGTGACTCTAAATTGTCTCTAGGTGTGAGTGAGAGAGTGAATGGTTGTCTCGTTTGTCTGTGTCCCTCACGCAGACTCTTCCACTGGTACATTTTCATCTTTAAAATCTCCTCCTACATGTCTTTGCGTGAGTGCAGCTACAGTGTGCGCTCTCAGGACATGATCACCTGCAGTGTTCCGTCAGTGAGGACTGAACTTGGAAAAAGGGCTTTCTCCTACTCTGCTCCTGCATCCTGGAATATCTTACAAAAAGATTTGAAGCTCTCGGCCCTGACCTCCCTAAATGGTTTTAAGAATCTTTTGGAATCCTGGCAAAAACCATTGCAGATATGTTCTTGTTTTTGATTTTGTACATCTACCTTGTGGTGTTTTGCTAGTTTTGATACTTTGCATTTCACTTTCTATTTCTCTCCTATGTTTTTTTTTCTGTTGTTTGTTGTTTAAGGAAATTCTACCATTGCTGTTCATCATTCTTTAGTTTGTAGCAGGTCGCTTTTGTAAATGAGCCCTCGAGGCTCAATGAGATTTACCTGACTAAATAAAGGTTGAATGAATGAATGAATGAAAATTAACCTGTACAGTATAAATAAAAGTTGAATGAATGAATTAACCTGTATAAATAAAGGTTGAATGAATGAATTAACCTGTATAAATCAAGGGTGAATGAATGAACGCCAACTGATCCCACAAGATCTTGGTTTAAAACTTTTGTATGCAAGGGGGGCGGGCGATGTGTATTCTTTTACTGGTTTTACTGAACACTAGTTTGATTGAATGCATTTACGTATTTGATAAATGGGAGTTAAATAAATAGGTAGTTTTCATTGCTTGCTATATTTTACCTCCATATAACTCAAAACCTTTCAAGACGGTCTTTCCTGTGGCTCTGCTGCTCAACCTGCACACAAGAATTAAAAGGAGCATTCCTTGCATTCCATTCAAGGCCTGGAAGGAATGCTGGCTAAAGGCCTTGCACGTTAAAAGTTAAAAGTTTTAGACAACGATCTCAAGCAGTTAGCCTTCATCAGAGCATGTGTTAAAAAAAACATCTCAGCTACCAACACACCAAATTTTAGCTCTATAGCTCTAAAACCAACTGATTTGCAGCCCTTTTTGTTGTTGCTAATGCTAACGTCGATTAGCTGGCGGCCATCTTGAATCGCGTTGACTCCGAAAGTTAATTAGGGAATAGGAATAATCAGATTTCTTTCTCACACTTATTACAATCCTTCGAGTGGTTCACCGCGATATATATTTTGCTAACAGACTGAGAGACAAACGCCACATGCATGAACTCAAGCACACACAGAAATGACAAAGGCGATTAACCGTTTGCGTTTTAATGGCGGCGGGCGATAACGATCAGCCATGAAGAGACTAATTAAAAAGAAGAAGAAGAAGCTGCGTGTTTTCAGACAGGAGGAGAACATACCTCCACAGTCTGCGGGCTCCGGACTCTTCTGTGCAAACAGCAGCCGCTTCAGGCCCTCGTTTTCGGACTGGATCCTCTGCATTGCGCCCTGATACTCGGACAGTGTCCGCTCCACCGAGTCCAGGATTTCGTTCACGGTCGCTTTGAAGATCGAGTTCAGGGAAGACTCCAGGAACAGTTTCAGCTCACTCGACTTGTCCATGTTCTTCCGTGCAGCTGTAAACTGCAAGCGGCCTCTCCACCGGCTTGTCGGAAGAAAGTTGAACGTCCCTGGAGAATTAAAATGGCCTATTTGGCCTTTTTTTCTATGTTTTTTTTCCCCTTCCTCCCCTGTGAAGCCGCCGTGTACGGAACCACAAAGAAGAAGTCGAGCGAGGAAAAGGCCTGTTGTTATTTTTCCGTTCTGAAGCGCGCCCCCTGCTGGTGGGCAGATAAACCGCAGCACATTAAGGAAAGTGAATGACTCATACACAATGACAATCCAAGCAGATTTCCATGATCCATTAAATTTAGTATCGAAGATTTCATGATCTTAAGTATTTTTGTTTAAAATTACAGTCAATATTTTAGATGCCACTCCTATTTATTTATTTATACCTGGCTGTCAGCTTCAGATACACGCAAACTCAGGTCTTTTTTTGTAAATGAGTCCTTGAGGCCCACTGAGACTAACCTGTAGCCTATAAATAAAGGTTGAAATGAAAACTCATTCCTAGAATAAACCGCTGTGCTGCATTTTAAGTTCTGCAAAAATTATAATTCTTAAAAATTCACATTTCAAACTTATACTGTACTCATTTTAGATGGTTATGCAGTACTTTCAGGAGGATCAACCCTCACAAAGCGACC
Organism: Garcialebias charrua; assembly: GCA_038048925.1. NCBI lineage: Eukaryota > Metazoa > Chordata > Actinopteri > Cyprinodontiformes > Rivulidae > Garcialebias > Garcialebias charrua. The sequence continues at coordinate 24,458 of JBBPBX010018112.1, forward strand.
GGTCCAGACAACATCCCCGGGACAGTGTTGAAAGAATGTGCCGATCAGCTCTGCGATGTGCTGGCCGACATCTTTAACACCTCACTTACCCTGGAGACAGTTCCCATCTGCCTGAAGACGGCCACCGTCATCCCAGTCCCAAAAAGCTCTACAGTGACTGGTCTGAATGACTACCAGCCAGTTGCCCTCACCCTTATAGTCGTTAAATGCTTCGAAAAACTTGTCATGACCCACATCAAAACAATCATCAACATCAACGAGGACCCTCATCAATATGCACACCGCGAGAACCGATCAACAGAGGACGTCATCTCCTCTGTGGTCCACACTGCTCTCACCCACCTGGATCAGAAGGACTCATACGTCGTCCGTCTGCTCTTTGTGGACTTCACATCTGCCTTCAACACCATGATCCCCCAAACTCTGATGGACAAACTATCCACACTTGGACTAAGCCCCTCCATTTGTAACTGGGTACTAGACTTCTTAACAAACAGACCACAGTCCGTGAAGATCCACAACTTCTCCTCCTCCACCATAACCCTCAGCACTGGCTCTCCTCAAGGATGTGTGCTGAGCCCTCTCCTGTTCACTCTGCTCACATATGATTGTGCAGCCACCCATCCAGGCTGTCACATTGTAAAGTTTGCAGATGATACAGCGGTGGTGGGATGCATCACAAACAATGATGAGTCCAGACAGTACAGGCAGGAGGTGGAACATCTGGAGAGCTGGTGCAAAGAGAATAAACTTCACATCAATGTGAAGAAGACAAAGGAGATGATTGTGGACTTCAGAAGGAACAAACACACCCACACCCCACTGAACATACAATACAATACAATACAATACAATACAACTTTAATATACAGTAAAGCACGTTAAAACAACACCGTTGGCCGAAGTGCTGTACACCAACACAGACAAGCATACAACTATAAACTCAACAAATACCATAAAAGTGATGAATTACCAGATCAAACAGCAAACAGTAAAATCTATAAAACAAAAACTTAAAAACCATAAAACCAACATTTCAAGCTGTGTTAAACGCCAAAGAGAAAAAATAAGAGGATCTGTGGTGGAAGTGGTCTCCAGCTACAAATACTTGGGTGTACACTTGAATGATAATCTCAGCTGGAGCAACACCACCACCAGCCTGATCAAGAAAGGTCATCAGAGACTCTACTTCCTCAGACGGCTGAGACGAGCTGGTCTGAGCAGCCCAGTCCTCACCTCCTTCTACAGGTGTGCAGTGGAGAGCATCCTGTGCTCCAGCATCAACGTGTGGCATGGAGGCTGCACAGCTGCAGAAAGAAAAGCTTTACAGAGAGTGGTGAAGGCTGCACAGAAGTCTGTTGGAGTCAGTCTCCCCACTATCACAGACATTTACACCTCCAGATGCAGGAAGAGAGCCACCTGCATCATGAAAGACCTCACTCACCCAGCACACACACTTTTTGCCCCACTCCCCTCAGGAAGGAGGTTGAGGAGCATCAAATGTAGAACCACTAGACTGAGGAACAGCTTCTACCCTGAGGCTGTTAGACTCATGAATAAATAAATAATAAGAATAATCACTGTGAAATATCACATCATGTTGCTGCTGATCTATTTCATGTTGATGCTGATCTGTTTCATGTTGCTGTGTTCATGCGTGCTCATCTGCTCATACAGACTCATGTTCGTGCTGCTGTTTGGAGTAGTGTTTTCATGCTACTAGTGCCTAGTGTATTTTTAGTTGATGTTTTTCTTAGGTCAAATCTTAGATATTATTTACTGTTTTTCTTTTACATTTTATTGTTGGATGTAACTGGGACCCTGTGTACAGAATCTCATTCCCTCACATGTACCACATGTGGTGCGAATGAAGAAACTCTGACTGATAATATTTCAGTGTTACAATACATTTTTAAAAATCCCCTAGTAAGATCTTTAAAATGCACTACTGTAATTTGGAAAAGTTCAGTTGTCATTATGTAACAAGCAACGGACATCAGGAGTTGGAAATTTGCTAGCACACAAGTATATATCAAAAATGTTTCGGTTAATTAGCAATAATACGATAAGATTTCATTTTAACATGAAAAGGCTTAAAGGAAATTAATAAGAATTTTATTTCAGATGCTCATTTTGTTTATGTCGTGTATACACACACACACATATATATATATATATATATATATATATATATATATATATATATATATATACAGGAACCCCTCGAGTTACGTCAGGGATAGGGACCTACGTGTGTGACTTAGGTCGATTTTGTCGTACCTCGCGGACCAAAAACACATGCCTATCGTAGGTCCGCGTTTCTGACATAGGTCGCGGTTATACCGCTAACGGAGCGCCGCACACATATTTAATGGCATGAGACTGAACAAGCAGACATACTAAGGCCATAAACACGCACAGAACTGCACAATAAATAAAAAATATAATGTCTTACTTTGAGCCGGTGGCCCCGACTGCCAGGCGGACATTTGCGGCGAGCTCCCGGCCGCAGATGGATCCTCCGCGGCATGTCGGCTCGGTGTCTTCGCCTGTGTTAGCTGCTTTGTTAGCTGCTGTCGTTAGCATGTCGGGCGGCGTTGTGGCCGCCGATCGCGGGGCGATCCGCGGCTGCTCCTCCGGACCTGAGACGTCCACAGAGTTGACCGAGTGTTTCCAGCTCATTTATCCGTATGAGGCAACCCTGATCGGGCACACGGAGCCAGCTGACAGTAGCCTCCGGAGCTCCATTGACCGCAGTACAGTTGTAAAATGGCAACCGGAAGTGGCGAGCGGAAACCGGAAGTTGCGTAAATACGATTAATTTCTTATCAAAACGTAAAATTAATAATTATACTTTATTTATAAAGCCATTTAAAACAACCACAGCTGCAACAAAGTGCTATACACATGAAATTAATAACTTTTAAACACAAAAAAAAAATAATAATAATTTTTTTTTTTTTTTTAATCATATTTTTATTAAATATGATAAAATCGTAAGTCTGAGTTGCCGTAGGTCGCAGGTGTCGTACCTCGAGGGTTACCTGTATATATATATATATATATATATATATATATATATATACTATATATATATATATATATATATATATATATATATATATATATATATATATATATATATATATATATATATATATATATATATATATATATATATATATATATATATATATATATATATATATATATATATATATCACACACTTTATGGTATTGTAGGCCATTGCATTAGGTAATACATTCAGCAATTACTTTTACTTTAATACTTTAAGTATTTTTAAAAGCAAGTACTTATTTACTTTTACTTAAGTAAAAATATTAATATGGTACTTCTACTTTTACTAGAGTATATTTTTGTCTGTTTATTTGCACTTTTACTTAAGTACAGTGTTTGAGTATTTTCTCCACCACTGGATTTACCTGACTATATAAATATGCCCCAAGGCCTCCTCCCCGCCAACAGATTGGAATGGCCTCATATACATACCAATGGCTTTAAAAATGCTAATTCAATTTGTCAGTTTGACAATCCCATGGGTTGCATAGGTAGAATTGTCATTTTGACAAAAAATGGTAGTTCAAAAACTTTGTTTATTCCCTCCTGGAATAAGTTTATCTTGAAGTCAGAGGCCTGAAGCTGACATATTCTCTGATGACCAACGCGGAAGCCAGGAGACGTTGAAACGTAAACTAAAACCAGTTTTGGACGTGCTGGGACTAAAGGACTCTGTGCATCTGAAGGCTGGTGTCTTCCCTCTTACCGGGCTGTCGTCAAAAGGTAAAGGGCTGTTTACAAAACGTACTTGGATTTTAGCAGAAGTCGGATGAGAAGTGTCACTCTGGTCTCATGCTCAGGATAATTTTCTTCTTAAATCTTTCCTCCTATTTCTTTTCCCTCTCAACCTAAGCTGGAAACTATATTTTAAGCTGAAATGCCCCTCAGACTAAATATGTGTAACATCTAGTATTTATGTCTGTTGTGTTAAATTTCAAAACAGAGCCATTAAGTGACAATGGACACGTTAACTTAGTTTGATATGTCAAAGAGACACTATCATTTATTTAAAATAAATCAACTAAATTAACACCATTACACTTGATTGACATGATTTCACTTTCTTTCAATTCAAATACGTCAGCACACTTGATTTAACACAACAGACATAAATACTAGATGTTACACATATTTAGTCTGAGGGGCATTTCAGCTTAAAATATAGTTTCCAGCTTAGGTTGAGAGGGAAAAGAAATAGGAGGAAAGATTTAAGAAGAAAATTATCCTGAGCATGAGACCAGAGTGACACTTCTCATCCGACTTCTGCTAAAATCCAAGTACGTTTTGTAAACAGCCCTTTACCTTTTGACGACAGCCCGGTAAGAGGGAAGACACCAGCCTTCAGATGCACAGAGTCCTTTAGTCCCAGCACGTCCAAAACTGGTTTTAGTTTACGTTTCAACGTCTCCTGGCTTCCGCGTTGGTCATCAGAGAATATGTCAGCTTCAGGCCTCTGACTTCAAGATAAACTTATTCCAGGAGGGAATAAACAAAGTTTTTGAGCTCTGTTCCTTAAAAGTGGACCCATAACAACATGTTATCAGTCCCAGCTGGATGACGAGTCCTTAGCGCGTGACTTGTGGTCATTCAGCTCTTTGGAAGTTCACATCATCTTTCGAAACTCCCAGAAACTCTGAAGCCTTTAGCAAAAGCTTAGACTTAAAAAGCAGGAACACAGAGAGGAGTTCACTTGCCTTATCAGGTCCAAGGCTACAAGCAGCAGCAGAGAGAAATGTTTAGGAACAGACAGATAACGCTGGAGCCCTGCTCATGAGACTGTCTCTGAGTTTCTAAACAAAACCGTCCGGTCTCTGTGACCCGAAGGCTTCACCTTTAAACACAGCAGTGAAGACAGTTTAACTCTTGGAGAATGACACAGCTTAAAAGCACACATCATGAAAATGACAAAAGTTATTCTTTTGATCACATTAGGATAAAATCAAAGATAGAAATAGTCTCTTTTGGTGACTATATTTATCAGATTATAGCTAAATGAATGATTTTGTAGTAAATGTCTTGCTTTACTGAGAGGTCAGTAAAGGTCATCACTGTCCTGGGTCTTCCTCTGGGTCTCCTCCCGGTGGGACATGCCCGGAACACCTCACCAGGGAGGTGTCCAGGAGGCATCCTAACCAGATGCCCGAGCCACCTCAACTGGCTCCTCTCGATGTGGAGAAGCAGCGGCTCTACTCCGAGTCCCTCCCGGATGACTGAGCTTCTCACCCTATCTCTAAGGGAGAGTCCAGACACCCTGCGGAGAAAACTCATTTCAGCCGCTTGTATCCGAGATCTCGTTCTTTCGGTCACAACCCAAAGCTCATGACCATAGATGAGGGTGGGAACATAGATCGATCGGTAAATTGAGAGCTTTGCCTTTTGACTCAGCTCTCTCTTCACCACGACAGACCGGTACAGCGCCCGCTTCACTGCGGACGCTGCACCTATCCGCCTATCGATCTCACGCTCCAGTTTTCCCTCATTCGTGAACAAGATCCCGAGATACTTAAACTCCTCCACTTGGGGCAGGACCTCCTCCCCGACCCGGAGAGGGCATGCTACCCTTTTCCGGCTCAAGACCATGGCCTCGGATTTGGAGGAACTGATCCTCATCCCGGCCGCATCACACTCGGCTGCAAACCGCTCCAGTGAAAGTTGTAAATCACGAACTGATGAAGCCAGTAGGACCACATCATCTGCAAAAAACAGAGAAGCGATTCTAAGGTCACCAAAACGGATCCTCTCAACACCTTGGCTGCGCCTAGAAATTCTGTCCATAAAAGTTATGAACAGAATCGGTGACAAAGGGCAACCTTGGCGGAGTCCAACTCTCACCGGAAACGAGCCTGACTTACTGCCGGCAATGCGGACCAAGCTCTGACACCGGTCGTACAGGGACCTAACAGCCCTTATCAAAGGGCCTGGTACCCCATACTCCCGGAGTACCCCCCACAGAACCCCCCGAGGGACGCGGTCGAATGCCTTCTCCAAGTCCACAAAGCACATGTAAACTGGTTGGGCAAACTCCCACGCACCCTCCAGGACCCTGCTGAGGGTGTAGAGCTGGTCCAGTGTTCCACGACCAGGACGAAAACCACACTGCTCCTCCTGAATCCGAGGTTCGACTATCCGACGGACCCTCCTCTCCAGAACCCCTGAATAGACCTTACCAGGGAGGCTTAAGAGTGTGATCCCCCTATAGTTGGAACACACCCTACGGTCCCCCTTTTTGAATAGGGGAACCACCACCCCAGTCTGCCAATCCAAGGGAACTGCCCCCGATGTCCACGCGATATTGCAGAGTCGCGTAAGCCAACACAACCCCACAACATCCAGAGCCCTAAGGAACTCCGGGCGAATCTCATCCACCCCCGGAGCCTTGCCACCGCAGAGCTTTTTAACCACCTCGGCGACCTCAGCACCAGAGATCGGAGAACCCGACCCAAAGTCCCCAGGCTCCGCTTCCTCAGTGGAAGACGTGCCAGTAGGATTGAGGAGGTCTTCGAAGTATTCCGCCCACCGACTCACAACATCCCGAGTTGAGGTCAGCAGCACGCCACCCCCACCATAAATGGTGTTGGTCGCGTACCTCTTTCCCCCCCTGAGACGCCGGATGGTGGACCAGAATCGCCTCGAAGCCGTACGGAAGTCATTCTCCATGGCCTCTCCGAACTCCTCCCACGCCCGAGTTTTTGCCTCAGCAACCACCCGAGCCGCATGCCGCTTGGACTGCCGGTACCTATCAGCTGCTTCCGGGGTCCCACAAGCCAAAAAGGCCCAATAGGACTCCTTCTTCAGCCTGACAGCATCCCTCACTGCCGGTGTCCACCACCGGGTTCGAGGGTTGCCACCACGACAGGCACCAACAACCTTGCGGCCACAGCTCCGATAAGCTGCCTCGACAATAGAGGCGCGGAACACGGCCCACTCGGACTCCATGTCCCCCGCCTCCCTCGGAACGTGTTCAAAGCTCTCCCGGAGGTGGGAGTTAAAGCTCCGTCTTACGGGAGACTCTGCCAGACGTTCCCAGCAGACCCTCACAATACGTTTGGGTCTGCCAGGTCTGACCGGCATCCTCCCCCACCATCGGAGCCAACTCACCACCAGGTAGTGGTCAGTTGACAGCTCATTTCAGAATGACAGTTATGCAAAAAGTACTGATGAGTAACAGAAATAAATGAATAGTCCTTCAACTGTGGTTGCAGAATTTATTTACACACTAGAAAAGTTGTAACAGTTTCTGTACATGAAGCAGTGCTATACATATTGTTTACAGCTCGGGAAACTGAAAACCTGTGTAAGCATCACTTGGGAAAGTTTGTCTAATCTTCATGACAACACAGGATGGTAGGACAACACGTATATTCTTGCCCAAGTAGTGCTAGCACCATCGAACAAACTGCTTGTAAGCTGTGTATCAATATATCCTGTACAACACAGAAAAAGATAACTTGAACCACTTTGGACATGTCTGCCTGCCTGGGAGGAGTCGACGAGGGACAAGCCCCCAGAAACCATCTTGGCTACAGCAAACTGGTTGGTCCACTTAAGTTGTTTACTTGGTGGGGTAGCTTCAGTTTGCTTTGGACTGCTCTGACTGACGAAGCCCTCTGGAGTGAGGGTGAAACGTTTCTACTAAAAAGAAATTGTCCAGATGAACTGATTGAGAATGAGCGGATTTGATACCTGGACTATTGAGAATGAACTTTCTGGTCTTGAACCACTTTGGACATGTCTGCCTGCCTGGGAGGAGTCGACGAGGGACAAGCCCCCAGAAACCATCTTGGCTACAGCAAACTGGTTGGTCCACTTAAGTTGTTTACTTGGTGGGGTAGCTTCAGTTTGCTTTGGACTGCTCTGACTGACGAAGCCCTCTGGAGTGAGGGTGAAACGTTTCTACTAAAAAGAAATTGTCCAGATGAACTGATTGAGAATGAGCGGATAAATGTAAAATACTTACTCATGTGTAAAGGATTATGAGGAGGTCAATATTAATACTGACCTCTTTACCTTAATTAATTTACTTATTCAGATTGAATAGTAATTTCACGGATTCTTTTCTTTTTCAGTTTACCCAATATTTCTGTGATCTTTATGATGGATAAATAAACAAGGCCATTAAGTGACAAAGACGTTAACTTAGTTGGTATGCCAGGCGACACTACCATTTATTTAAAATAAATCAACTAAATTAACACCATTACACTTGATTGACATGATTTCACTTTCTTTCAAATTAATACGTCAGCACACTTGAATTTAACACAACAGACTTCAATATTGGATGTTAAACATATTTAGTCTGAGGGCTCTTTAACTTAATTAGTTTCCAGCTTAGATTGAGAGGGAAAAGAAATAGGAGGAAAGATTTAAGAAGAATTGGGAGCATGAGACCAGAGTGACACTTCTCTCCGACTTCTGCTAAAATCCAGGTACGTTTTGTAAACAGCTCTTTACCTTTTGACGACAGCCCGGTAAGAGGGAAGACCTTGTAGCTTTTCAGATGCACGGGTCCTTGTGGGAACCAGTACAATACCTTCGAGCAGGGTTCTGGTTTACGTTTCAACGTCTCCTGGTTTTCGCTTGGTCATCAGAGAATATGTCAGCTTCAGGCCTCTGACTTCAAGATAAACTTATTCCAGGAAGGAATAAACAAAGTTTTTTGAGCTTACGCTCGAAGTGGACCCATAACAACATGTTATCAGTCCCAGCTGGATGACGAGTCCTTAGCGCGTGACTGGTGGTCATTCAGCTCTTTGGAAAGTTCACATCATCTTTTGAAGCTCTCAGAAACTCCGGAACCTTCTCGTTCCTTCCAAACTCTGAAGCGTTCCTGCACAGTTAGAACTTAAAAAGCGACTTAGAGAGGAGTTCACTTGCCTTATCAGACCCAAGGTTACAGCCAGAGCAGAGGGAGATTTGTTTAGGAAAAGACAGAGAAGCTGGAGCCTTGTTCATGAAAAACAACGGATTAACCTGTCTTCTGACTTTCTAAACAAAACCGTCTGGTCTATGTGACCCGAGATTTCACCTTTAACACAGCAGTGAACACAGTTTAACTCTTACAGAATAACACAGCTTAAAAGCACACATCATGAAAATGACAAAAGTTATTCTTTTGATCACATCAGCCTAAAATCAAAGATAGAAATAGTCTCTTTTTGGTGACTATGTTATCAGATTATAGCTAAATGAATGATTTTGTAGTAAATGTCTTGCTTTACTGAGAGGTCAGTAAAGGTCATCACTGGACAGTTCAAAAACCTTAGTTTGACCCTGGGTAGGTCCACTACACATGCAAAGGCCTGTCCATGTTGCCATGATCCTGTTTGTATGCCAGATATGCTATTTCAAGGGCATATATGTTGAGACAACCTCCAGAAAAACATGGATGTTGCACAATACACTGGTATTGCTCTTCATCAGCTGTCATCGTTTCAAACACATGGCTGATTTTGTGACAGTAGACACACTCCAATTCTTGGTCCATCACAGCGCAGTTACTTCACAGACACCTTGTAGGAAAAAAAACACAAATATATGAATACATATTATTCACAAATAATTTAATATAATCGATATATATATATATATATATATATATATTTACATATATATATATATTTACAAATATATATTTACACATATATATATATGAACATATTTATCAATATGTAAAACAATCAATAGTTATAATAGGGGGGGAAACAATCAATAGTTTCATAACAGGCCTACAGTAATTTCTACATAGCTTACAATTTCGTACACATCAGTTTGTATTACTTTATAGCTTTTTATGAATTTTGTATTTTATTTACTACATTTGTATTACTTTTTACATATTAGCTGTTGTTATTTTACATTTGTACAGTTAACAAGCACACATTTATAAGGTTGACAACAACAACTTCAGATTTTGATTGAAAAGAAGATAAGCTAATATTCCCTTTTCCACCAGTTTTGGATAGTAGCTTATCATCTCACTATACCCATACCAAAAAGCTGTTTATTTTCTCCTCCATCCTTACATCTGAGCGTCCCCCTTGTAGCAACGGACACACAGAGCGTAATCCCTCACTCCCCTCAAATCATCGCAATTTTGTTTTTATCTTTTTATTTATCGCTGTGGAGTTGTAAGCTAAACACAATTTTGCCTCACTCCGACAGTAGTGGGGGTGGGGTGGGGGTGGGTGTGTATTTCCGTAAGAAAATGCAGAGGAAAAAACGAGAGAACAGGTGGACACCAACGTTTTATAGGCAAATGGTCCTTACAATCCATTTTTTGTTTACTCAAATAAATAATTTTTGTTTGAAAAAGGCTACTGGCACATAGCTTACGAGTCCGTGTTTTCAATCCGAGAAGGTCCGTTCTCTGACGAGTCTTCTTCTGCACGGGGAGATGCAGATGGGAGGTGTTGTCCTTTAAACTCCTCCACTTGGGACAGGACCTCCTCCCCGACCCGGAGATGGCACTCTACCCTTTTCCAGCTCAAGACCATGGCCTCGGATTTGGAGGAACTGATCCTCATCCCGGCCGCGTCACACTCGGCTGCAAACCGCTCCAGTGAAAGCTGTAGGTCATGACCTGATGAAGCCAATAGGACCAAATCATCTGCAAAAAACAGAGAAGCAATTCTAAGGCCACCAAAACGGATCCCATCAACACCTTGGCTGCGCCTAGAAGTTTTGTCCATAAAAGTTATGAACAGAATCAGTGACAAAGGGTAACCTTGGTGGAGTCCAACTCTTACCGGAAACGATCCTGACTTACTGCCGGCAATGTAGAGCAAGCTCTGACACCGGTCGTACGGGGATCTAACAGCCCATATCAAAGGGCCTGGTACCCCATACTCCTAGAATACCCTCTACAGGGCCCCCTGAGGGACATGGTCAAATGCCTTCTCCAAGTCCACAAAGTACATGTAAACTGGTTGGGAAAACTCCCATGTACCTTCTAGGACTCTGCTGAGGGTGAAGAGCTAGTCCAGTGTTCCACGACCAGGACGAAAACCACACTGCTCCTCCTTAATCCAAGGTTCGACTATCCGACGGACCCTACTCTCCAGAACCCCTGAATAGACCTTACCAGGGAGGCTTAAGAGTGTGATCCCCCTATAGTTGGAACACACTCTATGGTCCCCCTTTTTGAATAGAGGAACCACCATCCTAGTCTACCAATCCAATCCCTAATGTCCACGCAATATTGCAGAGTTGCATAAGCCAACACAACCCCACAACATCCAGAGTCCTAAGGGACTCCGGGCGAATCTCATCTATCCCTAGAGCCCTGCCACCGCAGAGCTTTTTATCCACCTCGGTGACCTCAGCACCAGAGATTGGAGAGCCCAACCCAAAGTCCCAAGACTTCGCTTCCTCAGTGGAAGACGTGCCAGTGGGATTGAGGAGGTCTTCGAAGTACTCTGTCCACCGATTCACAACATCCCAAGTTGAAGTCAGCAGCACGCCACCCCCACTATAAATAGTCTTAATGGCATACCGCTTTCCCCCCCGAGATGGTGGATGGTGGACGAGAATCACCTCGAATCCATATGGAAGTCTTTTTCCATGGCCTCTCCGAACTCCTCCCATGCCCGAGTTTATGCCTCAGCAACCACCCAAGCTACATGCCGTTTGGATTCCCGGTACCCATCAGCTGCTTCCGGGGTCCCACAGGACAAAAACGCCCAATAGGACTCCCTTTTCAGCCTGACAACATCCCTCATCGCCGGTGTCCACCACCGGGTTCGAGGGTTGCTGCCATGACAGGCACCAACAACCCTGCGGCCACAGCTCCGATAAGCCGCCTCGACAATAGAGGCACAAAACATGGCCCACTCGGACTCAATGTCCCCCGCCTCCCTTGGAATGTGGTCAAAGCTCTCCCGGAGGTGGGAGTTAAAGCTCCGTCTTACGTGAGACTCTGCCAGACATTCCCAGGAGACCCTCACAATACGTTTGGGTCTACCAGGTCTGACTGGCATCCTCCCCCACCATCTGAGCCAACTCACCACCAGGTAGAGGTCAGTTGACAGCGCTGCCCCTCTCTTCCCCCGAGTGTCCAAGACATGCGGCCGTAGATCAGATGAGACGACAATAAAGACGATCATTTAACTGCGACCCAAGGTGTCCTAGTGCCAAAAGCACCAGGACACCTTAGAACATGGTGTTCATTATGGACAATCCATGACGAGCATAAAAGTCCAATAGCAGAACACCACTCGGGTTCAGATCAGGGGGGCCGTTCCTCCCAAACACACCCCTCCAGGTCTCACTGTCATTGCTCACGTGAGCATTGAAGTCCCCCAGTAGAACAAGAGAGTCCCCAGTAGGCGTTGGAGAGGTGTGTCTCGGGGGGTTCTGTGGGGGGTACTCTTGGAGTATGAGGTACCAGCCCCTTTGATACGGGTTGTTAGGTCCCTGTACAACCGGTGTCAGAGCTTGGTCCACATTGTCAGCAGTAAGTCAGGCTCATTTCCAATGAGATTTGGACTCCACCAAAGTTGCCCTTTGTCACGGATTCTGTTCATAACTTTTGTGGACAGAATTTCTAGGCGCAACCAAGGTGCTGAGGGGATCCGTTTTGGTGGGCTTATGGTGTGTTCACACAGAGCAGCGTTTTGACCTCCAAAATCGCTCCTCACGCACGGAAGTGGACGCGCTGCCCCCTGGTGTCCAAACTGTAGTGTTGCGGCGGCTTCGTGGCAGCGGCGTCGTGGGGGCGGGGTGTGGGAGGAGCGTCGTGATTCTCTTTCCGGTCTGATGTGTTGTTGTTGTCGTCGTCTGTTCTCAAAATGGCGGATGATGTGGAGGCAGCTTTATGCTTGCTAGTGGCACGCCGAAGACGTGCAAGGCGCCGTGTCTGGGTTCACGAAACTATTCAGAGGCGTTCTGAATTCGGGGAGTTTCACCATTTAATCCAGGAGCTGCGCATGGACGACCAGCGCTTTCAGCGGTACTTCCGTCTCAACCGTGCCCAGTTTGACGACCTGCTGTCTCGTGTTGGTGCCCGCATCACCTACCAGGACACCAAATACAGGCGCGCGATTCCTGCAGAAGAACGCTTGGCCATCTGTCTCCGGTTGGTTATTTGCAACAACAGATAAATATAGCATATATATAATATAATATAGCGCGAATATCTGTCTCTCTTTCTGTCATATAATATATATATATAATATATATATATCTATATATATTATATATATAATATATAATATATATATAAATACATATTCTTCTTTTCTATTTTGGGACAACAGATAAAAAGTGCCATTGTCTGTCTGTGTCACATATATATATATACTGTACACCGGTATAGAAATACATATTATTCTTTATACAGAAGAGTGTGTACATAAGTACATACATACAGTATTGTGTCTGTGTGTCTGTGTCACATATATATATATATATATATATATACACCGGTATAGAAATACATATTATTCTTTATACAGAAGAGTGTGTACATAAGTACATACATACAGTATTGTGTCTATCTGAGTGATGTTGGCCACACATCCTAATGTGTATACATATAGAGGTGTGTGTGTGTGTAGGTTCTATTATGTGCATTACAGATGTTGTACGTTTAATGTCATGTCTGTAATAATTGTAATTACTCTTTCTCTATGCAGGTTTTTTGCTACTGGGGGCTCCTACAGGACCATAGCAAACAGCTTTCGTGTTGGAATACAGGTTCCGTATCATTGATGTTGGGGGGTATGGAAGAACCAGTGACGGCGGGGTCCTGGCCCACTCCATCTTTGGTCAGGCTCTGTGTGGAGAAGTGTGTGAAAGCCACTTGTGTTCTCCACAATTTCATCCGGGGTGACGACATACCAGCACACCGTGGAACAGAAGAACCCCTTCCTGGTGTCCAGAGAGTGGGAGCAAACTGTGCGGCAAGAGATGCAATTGTGGCCAGAGAGGCATTCATGAGATACTTCTCAGAAGAAGGAGCAGTGGCATGGCAGCTGAGCTGTGGCATGGCAGCTAACAGAGTAGTCATCCATCACCCCCACTGACCTGCAACGGCTCTGTTACGTTCCACCAAATCACCTGCAGAGCCAAGTCATTCTGAACAGTTTCTTGTTATACTTATTACTTTTGTTTAATTTAGTTCTTTATATGACCAAGTACACGACGTTCATTGTGAACACTGTCGTATCCACATTTTCATTAGTTGAATGTGTATAATTGCATTAAAAATTACAGATGAAAATTGTGTGATAAATTTCTGTTCTGTCTTTCGGTTAGTTTTACTTAAGTATTCATACATAAACGACTATTAACAGAAACGCAACTGTTTCCGGTTTATGGTGATACCTTATATAACTTACATTTCATTATATAATCTCTAATAATTACTTTTTATTAAGTAAGTAATAAAATGATTATCTGAAGTCGTACTGAACTAGTACTGTATTTGTTATTTGGGGAAACTTTTGTGCCAACATTTAATATTAACATAAAGGACCAAAAAATGAATAGCAGACTAAAACCAAAATTTTACAGAAATAGTATATTTCTGCCCTGTTCCACTGTATTCATATGAAATCATACAAATGCCAGAAAGTGCTAGTAACAAACCTGCAATATTAAAGCTATCTACATGAAATGTAAAGTTTCTTATGTAGATTTACACCAGCCAGCAAGTTTCTCCTACGCATGTAAAGACTTGCACACCAATTCTATGTACAAAACACATTTATTTAAAAGTAGAAAACACATTTATTTAAAAGTAGAAAACATTGCTATCTAAAAAAAAAAACATTTATTTAAAAGTAGAAAACATTGCTATCTAAAAAAAACAAATTATATATCCATATATATCCATATATATATATACAAAGTGTATATGTGTGTATATATATATGTGTGTATATATATATGTGTGTATATATATTGTGTGTATAATATATATATATACTGTATATATACACAAAGTGTATATATATATGTATATACAAAGTGTATATGTATATATATATATTATATTAGCCTTCCTGGGATGTCACTGGACCCACTCTGTCGCCAGTGGACTCCTCATAAACCATGGTGTAGATTTTATATTGAAGTCTCTCACGCTGTAATGCAGGCATACGTTTCAGGGGAGCTACCAACGACATCACAAAACGCTCTACTTCGCAGGCGGGAGGTGGTGGTGGGGGCAGTGTGGCAGCCATATCTTTTCTTGTATTCAAGAATTGAAGGACCTCACGTTCAAAATCCTTCCGCTGCATGGGTCCCTGCTCCCTACGGGGTCTCTTCTGCGCTGATCCTGTAAAGAACACAGTACATGTGTTGAATGTTAGATGAGCTTTCAATTAATTGTTCTTATGAGTTTACATATGTTCTGTGTGTGTGGGTGTGTTTTGAAGTGGGGGAGATTTTGCCACCACTGGATCAGTTGTGTGTGTATTTGTGTCTGTGGTTTTTTGACACTAAATCTACACAAAAAGCACGATGAGAGTCACACCTGGGGCAGACGAAGGTGCTGGCATCACAGACGTGGTGGATGATGTGACAGGAGAAGTAGTTCTCACTGGAGCAGGAGTTGTCACTGGAGATACGGTTTGAGACAGCTCCAACACACCTGCGTCAATAGTTTCTGTGAATCAAATAACAAATAAACAATTTATTTATTAGTCCCGGAGACTCTTCCACCTCTTCTTGCATGTTTCCACTAAACAAAGGCATTGAAAAACGTTAAATGTGTTGGCTATACTTTGTGATAGCTGAAATCATTCTTATTTTTATCCAATTTGTGATGTAGTTTGAAGGTTATGATTGTTTGAACAAACTGTGAAATAAGGGGCAGATATAATAGGATTTCATCTTCTTTGTGCTCCATTTATTTTATCCGACTTGTATTCTTGTATCTGATGAAACTGTCTTGTATTGTTCTTTTATAATGAATGAACAAACATCAAATCAAAACGGCTAGCAGAGCTTAAACTGGCTAAACGTGAAACGTTCACCATTAAAAACTTACCCGGTAAACCGACTTCATCACTGACACTCCGCCAGGCAACGAGCTTTTTATTTCTGTCTCTGTAGAGGACATTTGACTGGTCGTAAAGGACTGGATGGGTACACACAGCAACGATGAGTTTCTCCTCCATTGTACACAACTTCGCGCTTTCTATCTGTCCAACAAACAATGCGTCACACAGTTGCGCATGCGCACAACCGTCCCCTCGTTCCGCGTCACATAGCTCCACCCCGACTCTCCCTGATTGGTTGACACACCAACCAATCAGGTAGATTTGAGCGGCGTTTGAACGTTTGAACCGCGAAAACTTCAGCTCAGCTGAAGCGGAACTTGGAAGCCGACGCCGGTTCACGTACACGGAAAAACGCTCCTCAGAACGCGCAACACGCACGCGACCTGACGCCAGACGCCAGGAGGTGCCTAGGTGCATCCACCATTGACTTTACATGGAAGCTGGAAGCTTGGAGGTCAAAACGCTGCTCTGTGTGAACACACCATTAGAATCACTTCTCTGTTTTTTGCAGATGATATGGTCCTATTGGCTTCATCAGGTCATGATCTACAGCTTTTGCTGGAGCAGTTTGCAGCCAAGTGTGATACGGCCAGGATGAGTATCAGTTCCTCCAAATCTGAGGCCATGGTCTTGAAAAGGGTAGAGTGCCCTCTCCGGGTCGGGGAGGATGTCCTGCCCCAAGTGGAGGAGTTTAAGTATCTTGGGGTCTTGTTCACGAATGAGGGAAAACTGTAGCGTGAGATCGATAGACGGATAGGTGCAACGTCCGTAGTGAAGCGGACGCTGTACTGGTCTGTCGTGGTGAAGAGAGAGCTGAGTCAAAAGGCAAAGCTCTCAATTTACCGATCGATCTACATTCCCACCCTCGTCTATGGTCATGAGCTTTGGGCTGTGACCGAAAGAACGAGATCTCGGATGCAAGCGGCTGAAATGAGTTTTCTCTGCAGGGTGTCTGGACTCTCCCTTAGAGATAGGGTGAGAAGCTCAGTCATCCAGGAGGGACTCAGAGTAGAGCCATTGCTTCTCCACATTGAGAGGAGCTAGTTGAGGTGGCTCGGGCATCTGGTTAGGATGCCTCCTGGACGCCTCCCGGGTGAGGCATGTCCCACCGGGAGTAGACCCAGAGGAAGACCCAGGACACGCTAGAGGGACTATGTTTCTCAGCTGGCCTGGGAATGCCTTGGGATTCCCCTGGAGGAGCTGCCCCAAGTGGCTGGGGAGAGGGAAGTCTGGGCCTCCTTTTTTAAGCTACTATCCCCTCGACCCGACCCCGGATAAGTGGAAGAGAATGTATAGATGGATGGATGGATATTGTTATGTTCACAAACCACAGAGTTCAGTGTTTTCGTTGGACCTGTAATGTTATGCACTGTTTGTGACATGTTACTATGCCTTTAATAGATGTAGCCGTGCTTTACGGCATGGGAAAATGTGAGGGTGGGGGGAGTTTTGGTTCAGTAAAGTTTGGTGCAACAAAGCGACACGGTGTGGTTATTGAGTCTCCGCGGACGTTACATTTTGGCAGACGAGGATGTCCGAACTCGCGTTACCACCACAGCCACATTTCCTGCCTGTCCCCGGTGACCTAGCTGTTCCCTGGGACAGATGGCTGATGGCGTTTGAGGATTTTTTGCTTGCTTTGGGAAACTCTGACCTGGTGGAAGCCAGACAGTGCATGCTGTTGCACCATTGTCTGGGTCAGGAGGGTCAAAGAATCTTCGCCACTCTAAAGTTAGCGGACAATAAATATGCCTCGGTCACGGCCACACTGAGGGCTCATTTTGGCTCTGGACAGAGCCGGTGGATGCACCACTTCGAGTTTTGTCAGAGGACGCAGCGACCGGGTGAGTCTGTCGTCCACTACGTGTCAGCACTACGAGAGATGGCTAGACTCTGTGGCTTTGGGGTGCTGGAAGATGGACTTATAGTCGGTCAGCTGATAGAAAAACATTGAGTAAACAACTGATGGAGAGACTTTTGCTTGAACCAGACTCCATGACGCTGGCAGACGTTCTGGTAATTGGAAAGCAGCTAGAAACAGCACTAACAGAGGCGCGACAAATCTACCATGTTGCGCACGAACCGGTGACGTCATCAACACCGTCTGTCCTTCACACAGAGGCTGTGGAGGGGGCTGATGGGCCGAGTGGCAATTTGGATATACAGAGAGTGGACAGGGGGCCCAGTAGGAGTGGGGCCAAGAGCTGTGGTAACTGTGGCTCTACTAACCCTGCAACTAGAGACCAGTCATGTCCTGCCCATGGAAAACTTTGTCATAAATGCAACAAATTGAATAATTTTGCACGCTGCTGTCGCTCCTTTTCAGCTCGCCAGGATACTACTGTGGTTCCCATTAACAATGTACGGACTCTGAAGCTATCATTCAAGCTTTGCACATGTCGCATGGGCGTAGCTCACATCCCGCTCCTCGTGGACACAGGGGCCAAAGTGTCAATTTTGAACAAATGCACATATTACTGTTTTTTCAGCCGCACGCACATGGAAGCAGCCACTATACCCCTGCTGGGCTACGGTCACTCTACCATCAACACTCTGGGTGTGGTCCGCCTCCCTGTCCAATAGGATCAGCAATTTATGCCTAACGCTAAGTTCTGTATCACCTGGAAGGAAGCTAACATTATGGGCCTAGATTTGTTCCTCGCCCTGGGCTTTGCGATGAGTGATGCTAAGGGCCAGCATGTCCAGCAGGTCGCCACTTCCTGGCCCGACCACTATCCACAACTGTTTGGCGGACTGAGCCACATGACAGGGTTTGTCCATCAGCCTACGGTTGACTGGTCAGTCCGTAATAATAATAATAATAATGAATTTAATTTACAACACACTTTTCATTAACAAAAATCTCAAAGTGCTACAAAGTGCAACAAATATCAAAGATCAAATAAAACAAGTGATAAAGTCAAGTAAAATCAATGATAATATCAACTAAGATCAAAGGTAAAATCATGTGGAGGTAGAGTAGGCTCGCTTAAAATGAAAGGTCTTCAAGCCTTGTTTAAAGTCAACCAGTGACTGTGGAGATCTCAGGTAGTCAGGGAGGGAGTTCCATAGGCGGGAGGCAGCCACACAGAATGCCCAGTCTCCCATGGTCCTTAATTTGGTTTGTGGAATGTGAAGGAGATTACTGTTCTGTGATCGAAGAGACCGGGTGGATGAATATGGTGCAAGAATGTCCTTTAGATAATCTGGTGAAGTTCCGTGTAAGCATTGGTGTGTAATGAGAGCAGTTTTGTACTGAATTCTGTAGGTGACAGGAAGCCAATAGAGGTTATGGAGAATGGGTGTAATATGTTCAAATTTATGAGCTCTCAATAAAATCCTTGTTACACCGTTTTGAATATATTGAAGCTTCTGAAGGTTTTTGCCAGTGATTCCAATAAACAGGGAGTTGCATTAGTCGAGCCTGGAGGAGACAAAGGCATGAACGAGTTTTTCAGCATCAGAAAAAGTTAGAGATGGGCAAAGTTTGGAGATGTTTCGAAGATGGAACAAGCAAGTTTTAAACAGATGCTTAATGTGATTTTCAAATGTAAGATGAGAGTCAATTTTTATTCCAAGATTTGTAACAGAGGTGGAGAGGGGGATGTCTTGTCCAGAAAAGGAAATTGTTGTTATAGTTTATGTTTGTACCTGGTGAGGGGTGCCAATCAGTATGGCCTCAGTCTTGGAGCAGTTTAATTGAAGAAAGTTCTGATTCATCCATGCCCTTATTTCCTCCAGGCAGGTAGAGAAGGCAGTGAGTGAAGATGGAGATGACATTGGGGATGATGATGATGCTCCATCCTGATGTAAAGCTGTGTATCGTCGGCATAACAGTGAAAAGAAATGTTGAACTGATTAATAATTTGACCCAAAGGCAGCATGTAGAGGGAAAACAGCAGGGGCCCCAGAACTGACCACTGAGAGACACCATAGGAGACACAGACTGTCTGGGACATGGTATTGCCAAGACTAACACATTCCAGCCTACTGGAGAGGAAAGATTTGAACCAGTCCAGGACAGTGTCACAGAGACCGACCTCCACACGAAGACGGTGGAGGAGGATACTATGGTCCACCATGTTGAAAGCTGCAGTGAGGTCAAGGAGGACAAGGATGGAGGGAGAACCAGTGTCAGCACACATGAGGACATCCTTGGTAACTCTCAGCAATGCAGTCTCAGTACTGTGAGCTGCTCGGAAGCCAGACTAAAACTTCTCATACAGGGAGTGTTGTTGTAGGTGATCCTGCAGCTGAGCAGCAACTGCTTTTTCTAGCATTTTAGACAGAAATGGGAGGTGGGAGATTGGGCGATAATTAGAAAGAATGTCGGGATCCAAATTAGATTTTTTCAGAAGAGGCTTGATGATGGCAGTTTTTAGAGGCAGTGGAACATGACCAGATTGTAGAGTCTTATTTATTATTTGTGTGATTAATGGGCTTATTGCGATGTGATTGGATTTTATGAGAGACGAGGGAAAGGGATCCAGGACACAGGATGAAGGCTTCATTTTCTTCATGATGGTCTCCACCTCACTCTGAACAACTTCATCAAAGCTGCTCAGGGATCAAGAATGCAGACGGGTAGATGGCAAACGAAGATCAGGGAGGCTGTGGAGCTGAGATCTGATAGAGTCAACTTTGTTTTTAAAGAATGAAAGGAACAGGTTGCATTTTTGAATAGAGTCCTCATGAGTTTGTTTAATGGGATTAAACAGATGAGATATTGTGGAGAAAAGCTGTTTAGAGTTTCCAGGGCAGTTGTTGATGATGTTGGAATAATATTTTGAGCGTGCTTCTTTAAGACATAGGCGTAGGCTTTCTGATGTTCTTTGTATGCCTGCCTATGTACAGAGAGACCAGATGATTTTACACATCTCTCAATAGCACGGCCAGTTGCCTTCATCTTGCGCAGCTCACCAGTGTACCAGGGGGCTGAACGGGAGAAAGACACCAGTCTTGTTTTCAAGGGAGCATGTGGGTCCCGAAGCTCCTGGAGAGATTGGTTATAGTAATCCATAGAGTCATTAGCAGATAAATGATTGACAGCAGTCAGGGATTGAAGATCAGCAGACAGAACATCCATCCATCCATCCATCCATCCATTTTCTTCCGCTTATCCGGGGTCGGGTCGCGGGGGTAGCAGCCTAAGTAGGGAGGCCCAGACTTCCCTCTCCCCAGCCACTTGGAGCAGCTCCTCTGGGGGAATCCCAAGGCGTTCCCAGGCCAGCCGAGAAACATAGTCCCTCCAGCGTATCCTGGGTCTTCCTCTGGGTCTCCTCCCGGTGGGACATGCCCGGAACACCTCACCAGGGAGGCGTCCAGGAGGCATCCTAACCAGATGCCCGAGCCACCTCAACTGGCTCCTCTCGATGTGGAGAAGCAGCGGCTCTACTCCGAGTCCCTCCCGGATGACTGAGCTTCTCACCCTATCTCTAAGGGAGAGTCCAGCCACCCTGCGGAGAAAACTCATTTCAGCCGCTTGTA